>JAECUM010078372.1:0-25000 GCA_016617855.1 Megalonaias nervosa | reverse complement strand
TTCCTGTTTTAGACCAATATAGTTCCCTTTTTCTCCTTCCATCCCCCCGTAGCATCTTTCTTTCTCTCTCTCTTTCTCTCTCTCTGTCTCTGTCTCTGTCTCTCTCTCTCTCTCTCTCTCACCTCAGTATACTATTTGTTTACATACATACATACATACATACATACATACATACATACATACATACATAAGACACCGATGGCCTAAGCGGAAGCGGGAGGTCGCGGGTTCGGACCCCTGCCGATTCATACAAATGACTTATTAAAATGGTACTTGCTGCTGCCTCGCTTCGAGCTCATCATTAAGAGAATGGTATGAATATTAGGACAGAATATTTGTGTAAAAGTAATGAGAGTGGAGTTTTCTCTAAATTGCATTAAAATATTTTTTTTCACTAAATCATATTGAAAGTTTTTTTTCCACTAAAATATATTGAGAGTAATTAATTATTTTTTTAGTACAAGTATATACTATTTTCAAGAAAAATTGCGCCCTTACAAGCAAGTGCAAATATCCGCTGCCCCAGTACTATAATTTTCTCTTGTATACAAAGTCGACAAAATTTGCACTCGTAAGTTGTGTTGGTACTGGTAGACCAGATTCCTAAAATTCTCCTTGGCTGAGTAAGCTTTAAGATTCAGGCATTTTTCTGAAACGAAATAGCGGATGAGGCAGAATTGTTTGTTTGATGACTTAGGTTAACACACTCGGTTCCAGTGAGAATAGACAGGAGTCTCGTTCTGATTCGAAACGAACTAACGCAAGTTATCTAAACGATGTCCGTATTTGGCCATGAGCATTCGTTCAAAATTGCGTATAAATTGAGAGCAGGTTTGCGCAAAATCAGAAGACACTCTCTGTTTTTTCTTACAGTCGATTCCCGTCGTACCTCTCTTGCATTGCGAAATTCCCCAAAGATGTAGCAGTATCTACACCGTTATGAGTGAAACCTTCTTTAAGAGAGCCTGAACTCTCTCTCTCTCTCTCTCTCTCTCTCTCTCTCTCTCTCTCTCTCTCTCTCTCAGTTGTATTTTCTTTTGACAATACCTGATAATAAAATCAACAGTTTCTTCAATTTACTTTCCGATGTGTTTTCTCTGACTCTCTTCATGGGCACGTATGATTTCAGAAGTTCAGCGACGTCCGTTAGAATGGAGCTATACCGCCACAAATTATGTCTACCTGTCAGATTGAGGGAAATAAAGAGAACAAGCATACACGTTTTCTCTCTTACTCTTCCACCTCATCTTCTCTCCTTCTGTCTGTTATTCTCACTGTTTAATTTTACATCTTTCCCCATCATCGTTAGTTTAACAGAAGAAACATCACCTTCAAATGCATCTTGGAAATCTCTCTCTCTCTCTCTCTCTCTCTCTCTCTCTCTCTCTCTCTCTCTCTCTCGGAACATTGGGCATCCATAACCTGTAACTAAAAGGACATCGTCTTTCTGACAATTCCTGTTTTAGGCCAATATGGAGTCCCTTTTTCTCTTTGTTTCTTCTATCCCCCACCCCCGTAGCTTCTCTCTGTGTCTCTATCTCTCTCTCCCTCTCTCTCTCTCTGTCAACTCAGTATACTGCATACATACATACATACATACATACATACATACATACATGACACGCCGATGGCCTAAGCGGAAGCGGGAGGTCAAGGTTCGAACCCCGGTCGATTCATACAAAAGACTTATAACAAATGGTGCAAGCTGCTGCCCCGCATCGCGCTCGGAATTAAGAAATTACTTTTAAGACTCGTCGGACTGCTGTCAGGATAATGTGACTGGGTGGGACATGATGCACTTTAAATTTTCACACGGCAGACATCGTAGCGATATGACTAATAAATAAGTAAAACTACGTTAACATTCCAAATTAGACACACCCATACGTACGTACATACTACGTGCGTACATACGTTCGTATCATTGTCAAGGGAGGCAATTCAAACATATCAAAGCAGCTAAATATTCCGGGTTTTTACTGAGTTACCTCACTTAGGGAAAAAAACAGCACAGGAGAGTCACTTTACTGTAAAACGAGAAGGGCGAGGAACATTTGCATTTTCAACAATTTTTATATTTACTTTCCTTTGTGATTTCTCTCTCTCTCTCTCTCTCTCTCTCTCTCTCTCTCTCTCTCTGTCTGTAGAGTCAGGGTGCTGTCAATAATATTTTCCGTTCACTTTCCTTTCACTGATTAGATGATTTTTCATAAGATATTTCCGCTGTATTGAGTCTCGAAGAATCCGCTCGTTTAGTCCGATTTTTAATTGTTCACTCACACTCTTTGAACCCTCCATCTGTCTGTTAATCTTACGGATTAGTTTTACATCTTTCCCCATCATGGTTAGTTTAGTAGAAGAAGCACCAACTTCAAATGTATCTTGGAAAAATCTTCCACCTCTCTCTCTCTCTCGGGGAGTATTGGGCATCCATAACCTGTAAAGGTCATCTTTTTCCTGTGATTTCCTGTTTTATCCAATATCAACTCGCTTTTTCTCTTTGTTTTTCTATGCCTCCCACTCCCGTAGAATCTCTCTCTCTCTCTCTCTCTCTCTCTCTCTCTCTCTCTCTCTCTCTCTCTCTCTCTGACCACAGTATACTGTTTGTTTACATACATGCAACATAGATAAATAATAATAATACTAATAACAATAATAATAATAATGAGGACTTTGTATATCGCCTAATCTTTCGAAGCTCTAAGCGCTTTATAACATTTGACAACACTTAAAAAACATATATAATGATATGATTACAAAAATAAAAACAAACACCACGAAATTAGAAACAGAAAATATGCTGTAAATATTTAAGGCAAGGATATATTATTAGGTCTTTAAGTCTGTTCTTGCAGTTGAAATAGGTGAGTTTTAAGAGCGCTCTTGAATGAGATGACTGTGTCTTTGTGTTTAAGTGCAGTGGGCAATTCGTTCCACGTTGCTGGGCCCTGGTATGCAAAAGAGCGTTGTCCATATGATTTCATCTTCATAGTGGGAATAATGAGAATACGAGTGTCAGAAGAGGAGCGTAAGCATCTTGCAGGTGTGTACACATGGGTGAGATCAGATAGGTATGTTGGACTGGAACCCGTCAGTGAAACGTAGCACAGAGAACAAATTTTTTGTTTAATTCTGGATCGTATGGATAGCCAGTGTAGGGTACAGAGCAGGGGCGAGGCGTGCTCTGATCGTGGTACTCTAAGGATGATCCGAGTAGCTGTGTTTTGAACTTTTTGAAGTTTCTGAAGTAGATATTGAGACGAACCAGACAGAATTGAGTTACAATAGTCCAGTCTTGAAAGTACTAAGGAACACAGAAGTGTTTCAGTGACATCAACTGAAAGATACTTGCGAATGGAGCTGATGCGTCTCAGCTCAAGATATGCAGCCTTGCATACGTTCATGACATGTTGATGCAATGAGAGAGTACTGTCAAGAGTAACACCATGGTTTAATCGGAAGCGGGAGGTCGCGTGTTCGAGCCCCGGCCTAGTCATACAAAATGACTTATTTAAAAAGTGGTACTAGCTGCTGCCTCGCTTGGAACTCAGCATTAAGAAATTAGTGTTAAGAATCGTTGGACTGGTGTCAGGATAATGTGTCTGGGTAGGACATGATGCACTATAAACTGCTACATTGCAGACATCGTAGCGATATGACTGAAAAAAAATAAAACTACGTTAAAAATGCAAATCAAACATACACACATACCTATGTACGTATCATTGTCGAGGGAAGCAATTCAAACGTATCAAACCAGTCAAATATTCCAGGCTTTACTGAGTTACCTCGCTTAGGAAAAATAAAACAGCTTAGACCAGTCACTTTAATGTAAATAGAGAAGGGCGAGGAATATTTGCATTTTCATCAACAAAGAAAAGACATTTTGCAAGAAAACTGAGAAAAATACACCACAAAAGGCTTGATCCGAGTTAAGCCAAAGAAATTAAATTCTCTCAGGAAAGCCAACACACTGAAATACGTTGAGAACTATAAAATATTAACATCAATTCTTTTTGTGAGATTTATAAACATCCTTGTGTGTATTTGATGCAACGAGCACTGTTGTAATTGACAATCTTGCTCTGTCGCTCTTCATGGCACATTTGGTACCCATAATCTGAGAAAAAGCCATCGCTTTTCTGTAGTTTCCAGTTTTAGACCAATATGCATTCACATCTCCCCTCTTTCTCTTCATCCAACCCACTGTATCTCTCTCTCTCTCTCTCTCTCTCTCTCTCTCTCTCTCTCTCTCTCTGGCATATTGGGCACTCATGATCTGTCAAAACGTGAACGATTTTCTTTGATTTTCAGTTTTCTGCCACTTTTCTCTCCTTATCATCATACCACCTCCGCAGTAAATCTCTCTCTCTCTCTCTCTCTCTCTCTCTCTCTCTGTGTGTTGTATTTTCTTTTGACAATACCTGATAATAAAATCAACAGTTTCTTCAATTTACTTTCCGATGTGTTTTCTCCCACTCACTCCATGGGCACGCATGATTTCAGAAGTTCTGCGACGTCCGTGAGAATGGAGGTATACCTCTACAAATTACGTATACTTGTCAGATTGAGGGAAATAAAGGGAATAAGTATACACGTTATCTTTCTCACTCTTCCACCCCATCTTCTCCACATGCCTCTCTCTCTCTCTCTCTCTCTCTCTCTCTCTCTCTCTCTCTCTCTCTGTGTAGTGTGAGGGTGCTGTCAATAATATCTTCCGTTCACTTTACTTTCACTAAATGGATGATATTTCATATGTTATTTCCGCTGAATCGAGATTCCAAGAATGCACTCGTTTAGTCCCATCCTTAATTGTTCACTCTTACTCTTTTATCCATCCTTCTGTCTGTTATTCTCACGGTTTAATTTTATATCTTTCCCCATCATCGTTAGTTTAGCAGAATAAACATCACCTTCAAATGCATGTTGGAAATCTCTCTCTCTCTCTCTCTCTCTCTCTCTCTCTCTCGGAACATTGGGCATCCATTACCTGTAAAATAGGTCATCGTTTTTCTGTGATTTCCTTTTTTAGACCAATATAGTTCCCTTTTTCTCCTTCCATCCCCCCCGTAGCATCTCTCTCTCTCTCTCTCTCTCTCTCTCTCTCTCTGTCTCTCTGTCTCTCTGTCTCTCTCTCTCTCTCCCCTCAGTATACTATTTGTTTACATACATACATACATACATACATACATACATGCATACATACATACACACATACATAACACACCGATGGCCTAAGCGGAAGGGGGAGGTCGCGGGTTCGGACCCCTGCCGATTCATACAAATGACTTATTAAAATGGTACTTGCTGCTGCCTCGCTTCGAGCTCATCATTAAGAGAATGGTATTAATATTAGGACAGAATATTTGTGTAAAAGTAATGAGATTGGAGTTTTCTCTAAATTGCATTAAAATATTTTTTTTTCATTAAATCATATTGAAAGTTTTTTTTTTCCACTAAAATATATTGAGAGTTATTAATTATTTTTTTGGTACGACTATATACTATTTTCAAGAAAAATTGCGCCCTTACAAGCAAGTGCAAATATCCTCTGCCCTCGTACTATAATTTTCTCTTGTATACAAAGTCGACAAAATTTGCACTCGTAAGTTGTGTTGGTACTGGTAGACCAGATTCCTAAAATTCTCCTTGGCTGAGTAAGCTTTAAGATTCAGGCGATTTTCTGAAACGAAATAGCGGATGAGGCAGAATTGTTTGTTTGATGACTTAGGTTAACACACTCGGTTCCAGTGAGAATAGACAGGAGTCTCGTTCTGATTCGAAACGAACTAACGCAAGTTATCTAAACGTATGTCCGTATTTGGCCATGAGCATTCGTTCAAAATTGCGTATAAATTGAGAGCAGGTTTGCGCAAAATCAGAAGACACTCTCTGTTTTTTCTTACAGTCGATTCCCGTCGTACCTCTCTTGCATTGCGAAATTCCCCAAAGATGTAGCAGTATCTACACCGTTATGAGTGAAACCTTCTTTAAGAGAGCCTGAACTCTTTCTTCTCTCTCTCTCTCTCTCTCTCTCTCTCTCTCTCAGTTGTATTTTCTTTTGACAATACCTGATAATAAAATCAACAGTTTCTTCAATTTACTTTCCGATCTGTTTTCTCTGACTCTCTTCATGGGCACGTATGATTTCAGAAGTTCAGCGACGTCCGTTAGAATGGAGCTATACCGCCACAAATTATGTCTACCTGTCAGATTGAGGGAAATAAAGGGAACAAGCATACACGTTTTCTCTCTTACTCTTCCACCCCATCTTCTCTCTCTCTCTCTCTCTCTCTCTCTCTCTCTCTCTCTCTCCGTAGTGTGAGGGTGCTGTCAATAATATCTTTCGTTGACTTTACTTTCACTAAATAAATGATTTTTCACATGTTATTTCCGGTGTATCGAGACTCCAAGAATGCACTCGTTTAGTCCTATCTTTAATTGTTCACTCTCACTCTTTGATCCCTCCTTCTGTCTGTTATTCTCACTGTTTAATTTTACATCTTTCCCCATCATCGTTAGTTTAGCAGAAGAAACATCACCTTCAAATGCATCTTGGAAATCTCTCTCTCTCTCTCTCTCTCTCTCTCTCTCTCTCTCTCTCTCTCTCTCTCTCTCTCTCGGAACATTGGGCATCCATAACCTGTAACTAAAAGGGCATCGTCTTTCTGACAATTCCTGTTTTAGGCCAATATGGAGTCCCTTTTTCTCTCTGTTTCTTCTATCCCCCACCCCCGTAGCTTCTCTCTGTGTCTCTCTCTCCCTCTCTCGCTCTCTCTCACCTCAGTATACTATACATACATACATACATACATACATACATACATACATACATACATGACACGCCGATGGCCTAAGCGGAAGCGGGAGGTCAAGGTTCGAACCCCGGTCGATTCATACAAAAGACTTATAACAAATGGTGCAAGCTGCTGCCCCGCATCGCGCTCGGAATTAAGAAATTACTTTTAAGACTCGTCGGACTGCTGTCAGGATAATGTGACTGGGTGGGACATGATGCACTTTAAACTTTCACTCGGCAGACATCGTAGCGATATGACTAATAAATAATTAAAACTACGTTAACATTCCAAATTAGACACACCCATACGTACGTACATACTACGTGCGTACATACGTACGTATCATTGTCAAGGGAGGCAATTCAAACATATCAAAGCAGCTAAATATTCCGGGTTTTTACTGAGTTACCTCACTTAGGAAAAAAACAGCACAGGCCAGTCACTTTACTGTAAAACGAGAAGGGCGAGGAACATTTGTATTTTCAACAATTTTTATATTTACTTTCCTTTGTGATCTCTCTCTCTCTCTCTCTCTCTCTCTCTCTCTCTCTCTCTCTCTCTCTCTCTGTAGAGTCAGGGTGCTGTCAATAATATTTTCCGTTCACTTTACTTTCACTGAATAGATGATTTTTCATATGATATTTCCGCTGTATTGAGTCTCCAAGAATCCGCTGGTTTAGTCCGATTTTTAATTGTTCACTGACACTCTTTGAACCCTCCATCTGTCTGTTAATCTTACGGATTAGTTTTACATCTTTCCCCATCATGGTTAGTTTAGCAGAAGAAACACCAACTTCAAATGTATCTTGGAAAAATCTTCCACCTCTCTCTCTCTCTCTCTCTCTCTCTCGGGGAGTATTGGGCATCCATAACCTGTAAAGGTTATCTTTTTCCTGTGATTTCCTGTTTTAGGCCAATATCAACTCGCTTTTTCTCTTTGTTTTTCTATGCCTCCCACTCCCGTAGAATCTCTCTCTCTCTCTCTCTCTCTCTCTCTGACCACAGTATACTGTTTGTTTACATACATGCAACATAGATAAATAATAATAATAATAATAATAATAATAATAATAATGAGGACTTTGTATATCGCCTAATCTTTAGAAGCTCTAAGCGCTTTATAACATTTGACAACACTTAAAAAACATATATAATGATATGATTACAAAAATAAAAACAAACACCACGAAATTAGAAACAGAAAATATGCTGTAAATATTTAAGGCAAGGATACATTATTAGGTCTTTAAGTCTGTTCTTGCAGTTGAAATAGGTGAGTTTTAAGAGCGCTCTTGAATGAGATCACTGTGTCTTTGTGTTTAAGTGCAGTGGGCAATTCGTTCCACGTTGCTGGGCCCTGGTATGCAAAAGAGCGTTGTCCATATGATTTCATCTTCATAGTTGGAATAATGAGAATACGAGTGTCAGAAGAGGAGCGTAAGCATCTTGCAGGTGTGTACACATGGGTGAGATCAGATAGGTATGTTGGACTGGAACCCGTCAGTGAAACGTAGCACAGAGAACAAATTTTTTGTTTAATTCTGGATCGTATGGATAGCCAGTGTAGGGTACAGAGCAGGGGCGAGGCGTGCTCTGATCGTGGTACTCTAAGGATGATCCGAGTAGCTGTGTTTTGAACTTTTTGAAGTTTCTGAAGTAGATATTGAGACGAACCAGACAGAATTGAGTCACAATAGTCCAGTCTTGAAAGTACTAAGGAACACACAAGTGTTTCAGTGACATCAACTGAAAGATACTTGCGAATGGATCTGATGCGTCTCAGCTCAAGATATGCAGCCTTGCATATGTTCATGACATGTTGATGCAATGAGAGAGTACTGTCAAGAGTAACACCGATGGTTTAATCGGAAGCGGGAGGTCGCGTGTTCGAGCCCCGGCCTAGTCATACAAAATGACTTATTTAAAAAGTGGTACTAGCTGCTGCTTCGCTTGGAACTCAGCATTAAGAAATTAGTGTTAAGAATCGTCGGACTGGTGTCAGGATAATGTGTCTGGGTAGGACATGATGTACTATAAACTACTACATTGCAGACATCGTAGCGATATGACTGAAAAAAAAATAAAACTACGTTAAAAATCCAAATCAAACATACACACATACCTATGTACGTATCATTGTCGAGGGAGGCAATTCAAACGTATCAAACCAGTCAAATATTCCAGGTTTTACTGAGTTCCCTCGCTTAGGAAAAATAAAACAGCTTAGACCAGTCACTTTAATGTAAATAGAGAAGGGCGAGGAATATTTGCATTTTCATCAACAAAGAAAAGGCATTTTGCAAGAAAACTGAGACAAATACACCACAAAAGGCTTGATCCGAGTTAAGCCAAAGAAATTAAATTCTCTCAGGAAAGCCAACACACTGAAATACGTTGAGAACTATAAAATATTAACATCAATTCTTTTTGTGAGATTTATAAACATCCTTGTGTGTATTTGATGCAACGAGCACTGTTGTAATTGACAATCTTGCTCTGTCTCTCTTCATGGCACATTTGGTACCCATAATCTGAGAAAAAGCCATCGCTTTTCTGTAGTTTCCAGTTTTAGACCAATATGCATTCACATCTCCCCTCTTTCTCTTCATCCAACCCACTGTATCTCTCTCTCTCTCTCTCTCTCTCTGGCATATTGGGCACTCATGATCTGTCAAAACGTGAACGATTTTCTTTGATTTTCAGTTTTCTGCCACTTTTCTCTCCTTATCATCATACCACCTCCGCAGTAAATCTCTCTCTCTCTCTCTCTCTCTCTCTCTCTCTCTCTCTCTCTCTCTCTCTCTCTGTGTTGTATTTTCTTTTGACAATACCTGATAATAAAATCAACAGTTTCTTCAATTTACTTTCCGATGTGTTTTCTCCCACTCACTCCATGGGCACGCATGATTTCAGAAGTTCTGCGACGTCCGTGAGAATGGAGGTATACCTCTACAAATTACGTATACTTGTCAGATTGAGGGAAATAAAGGGAATAAGTATACACGTTATCTTTCTCACTCTTCCACCCCATCTTCTCCACCTGCCTCTCTCTCTCTCTCTCTCTCTCTCTCTCTCTCTCTCTCTCTCTCTCTGTAGTGTGAGGGTGCTGTCAATAATATCTTCCGTTCACTTTACTTTCACTAAATGGATGATATTTCATATGTTATTTCCGCTGAATCGAGACTCCAAGAATGCACTCGTTTAGTCCCATCCTTAATTGTTCACTCTTACTCTTTTATCCATCCTTCTGTCTGTTATTCTCACGGTTTAATTTTATATCTTTCCCCATCATCGTTAGTTTAGCAGAATAAACATCACCTTCAAATGCATGTTGGAAATATCTCTCTCTCTCTCTCTCTCTCTCTCTCTCTCTCTCTCTCTCTCTCTCTCGGAACATTGGGCATCCATTACCTGTAAAATAGGTCATCGTTTTTCTGTGATTTCCTTTTTTAGACCAATATAGTTCCCTTTTTCTCCTTCCATCCCCCCCGTAGCATCTCTATCTCTCTCTCTCTCTCTCTCTCTCTCTCTCTCTCTCTCTCTCTCTCTCTCCCCTCAGTATACTATTTGTTTACATACATACATACATACATACATACATACATACATGCATACATACATACACACATACATAACACACCGATGGCCTAAGCGGAAGGGGGAGGTCGCGGGTTCGGACCCCTGCCGATTCATACAAATGACTTATTAAAATGGTACTTGCTGCTGCCTCGCTTCGAGCTCATCATTAAGAGAATGGTATTAATATTAGGACAGAATATTTGTGTAAAAGTAATGAGATTGGAGTTTTCTCTAAATTGCATTAAAATATTTTTTTTTCATTAAATCATATTGAAAGTTTTTTTTTTCCACTAAAATATATTGAGAGTTATTAATTATTTTTTTGGTACGACTATATACTATTTTCAAGAAAAATTGCGCCCTTACAAGCAAGTGCAAATATCCTCTGCCCTCGTACTATAATTTTCTCTTGTATACAAAGTCGACAAAATTTGCACTCGTAAGTTGTGTTGGTACTGGTAGACCAGATTCCTAAAATTCTCCTTGGCTGAGTAAGCTTTAAGATTCAGGCGATTTTCTGAAACGAAATAGCGGATGAGGCAGAATTGTTTGTTTGATGACTTAGGTTAACACACTCGGTTCCAGTGAGAATAGACAGGAGTCTCGTTCTGATTCGAAACGAACTAACGCAAGTTATCTAAACGTATGTCCGTATTTGGCCATGAGCATTCGTTCAAAATTGCGTATAAATTGAGAGCAGGTTTGCGCAAAATCAGAAGACACTCTCTGTTTTTTCTTACAGTCGATTCCCGTCGTACCTCTCTTGCATTGCGAAATTCCCCAAAGATGTAGCAGTATCTACACCGTTATGAGTGAAACCTTCTTTAAGAGAGCCTGAACTCTTTCTTCTCTCTCTCTCTCTCTCTCTCTCTCTCTCTCTCTCTCTCTCTCTCTCAGTTGTATTTTCTTTTGACAATACCTGATAATAAAATCAACAGTTTCTTCAATTTACTTTCCGATGTGTTTTCTCTGACTCTCTTCATGGGCACGTATGATTTCAGAAGTTCAGCGACGTCCGTTAGAATGGAGCTATACCGCCACAAATTATGTCTACCTGTCAGATTGAGGGAAATAAAGGGAACAAGCATACACGTTTTCTCTCTTACTCTTCCACCCCATCTTCTCTCTCTCTCTCTCTCTCTCTCTCTCTCTCTCTCTCTCTCCGTAGTGTGAGGGTGCTGTCAATAATATCTTTCGTTGACTTTACTTTCACTAAATAAATGATTTTTCACATGTTATTTCCGGTGTATCGAGACTCCAAGAATGCACTCGTTTAGTCCTATCTTTAATTGTTCACTCTCACTCTTTGATCCCTCCTTCTGTCTGTTATTCTCACTGTTTAATTTTACATCTTTCCCCATCATCGTTAGTTTAGCAGAAGAAACATCACCTTCAAATGCATCTTGGAAATCTCTCTCTCTCTCTCTCTCTCTCTCTCTCTCTCTCTCTCTCTCTCTCTCTCTCTCTCTCGGAACATTGGGCATCCATAACCTGTAACTAAAAGGGCATCGTCTTTCTGACAATTCCTGTTTTAGGCCAATATGGAGTCCCTTTTTCTCTCTGTTTCTTCTATCCCCCACCCCGTAGCTTCTCTCTGTGTCTCTCTCTCCCTCTCTCGCTCTCTCTCACCTCAGTATACTACATACATACATACATACATACATACATACATACATACATACATACATATACATGACACGCCGATGGCCTAAGCGGAAGCGGGAGGTCAAGGTTCGAACCCCGGTCGATTCATACAAAAGACTTATAACAAATGGTGCAAGCTGCTGCCCCGCATCGCGCTCGGAATTAAGAAATTACTTTTAAGACTCGTCGGACTGCTGTCAGGATAATGTGACTGGGTGGGACATGATGCACTTTAAACTTTCACTCGGCAGACATCGTAGCGATATGACTAATAAATAATTAAAACTACGTTAACATTCCAAATTAGACACACCCATACGTACGTACATACTACGTGCGTACATACGTACGTATCATTGTCAAGGGAGGCAATTCAAACATATCAAAGCAGCTAAATATTCCGGGTTTTTACTGAGTTACCTCACTTAGGAAAAAAACAGCACAGGCCAGTCACTTTACTGTAAAACGAGAAGGGCGAGGAACATTTGTATTTTCAACAATTTTTATATTTACTTTCCTTTGTGATCTCTCTCTCTCTCTCTCTCTCTCTCTCTCTCTCTCTCTCTCTCTCTCTCTCTGTAGAGTCAGGGTGCTGTCAATAATATTTTCCGTTCACTTTACTTTCACTGAATAGATGATTTTTCATACGATATTTCCGCTGTATTGAGTCTCGAAGAATCCGCTCGTTTAGTCCGAGTTTTAATTGTTCACTCACACTCTTTGAACCCTCCATCTGTCTGTTAATCTTACGGATTAGGTCTACATCTTTCCCCATCATGGTTAGTTTAGTAGAAGAAGCACCAACTTCAAATGTATCTTGGAAAAATCTTCCACCTCTCTCTCTCTCTCTCTCTCTCTCTCTCTCGGGGAGTATTGGGCATCCATAACCTGTAAAGGCCATCTTTTTCCTGTGATTTCCTGTTTTAATCCAATATCAACTCGCTTTTTCTCTTTGTTTTTCTATGCCTCCCACTCCCGTAGAATCTCTCTCTCTCTCTCTCTCTCTCTCTCTCTGACCACAGTATACTGTTTGTTTACATACATGCAACATAGATAAATAATAATAATACTAATAACAATAATAATAATAATGAGGACTTTGTATATCGCCTAATCTTTCGAAGCTCTAAGCGCTTTATAACATTTGACAACACTTAAAAAACATATATAATGATATGATTACAAAAATAAAAACAAACACCACGAAATTAGAAACAGAAAATATGCTGTAAATATTTAAGGCAAGGATATATTATTAGGTCTTTAAGTCTGTTCTTGCAGTTGAAATAGGTGAGTTTTAAGAGCGCTCTTGAATGAGATGACTGTGTCTTTGTGTTTAAGTGCAGTGGGCAATTCGTTCCACGTTGCTGGGCCCTGGTATGCAAAAGAGCGTTGTCCATATGATTTCATCTTCATAGTTGGAATAATGAGAATACGAGTGTCAGAAGAGGAGCGTAAGCATCTTGCAGGTGTATACACATGGGTGAGATCAGATAGGTATGTTGGACTGGAACCCGTCAGTGAAACGTAGCACAGAGAACAAATTTTTTGTTTAATTCAGGATCGTATGGATAGCCAGTGTAGGGTACAGAGCAGGGGCGAGGCGTGCTCTGATCGTGGTACTCTAAGGATGATCCGAGTAGCTGTGTTTTGAACTTTTTGAAGTTTCTGAAGTAGATATTGAGACGAACCAGACAGAATTGAGTCACAATAGTCCAGTCTTGAAAGTACTAAGGAACACACAAGTGTTTCAGTGACATCAACTGAAAGATACTTGCGAATGGAGCTGATGCGTCTCAGCTCAAGATATGCAGCCTTGCATATGTTCATGGCATGTTGATGCAATGAGAGAGTACTGTCAAGAGTAACACCGATGGTTTAATCAGAAGCGGGAGGTCGCGTGTTCGAGCCCCGGCCTAGTCATACAAAATGACTTATTTAAAAAGTGGTACTAGCTGCTGCCTCGCTTGGAACTCAGCATTAAGAAATTAGTGTTAAGAATTTTGGAAACATCCGATTCTCGCAAACAGGTATGTCTTCTGTTATCAAATTAGATGTTTTAATGGAGATCAGTCTCAGAATCCTGTTAAATGGTTAGATCATTTTGTGCAATGGGCTAAGTTTAATGAATTATCAGAAGCTAACGTTTTGAATGCTTTTCCTTTTCATCTTCAGGGGCATGCTAAAATATGGTACGATACCTTACCAGATACTGTTACAAACAACTGGCACATTCTAATCGCAGCCTTTAAATCTTGATTTCACAATCACGACGTCATTTTAGATCTATCAATTTTGCAAACTCAGCAAGCGCCTTCTGAAACCGTTATGGAATATCTAAGTCGTATTTTGCAATCGCAACTAACAAAACTATTCCAGATCAAGTTTTATTGGCAGTGGCATTGAATGGATTGAAACCTTCTGTCAAAAGCATAGTAATGAACAAAAATCCAACAAACATGTCAGATTTACGCCAGGCAGCAGTTTTAGCAGAAAAATCCATTGTCACTACTGAAAACACTGACCTGTCTACCCTTAATACAATTTTAGATGAAGTAAAAGAACTTAAAGATGAAGTTATGGTTGCAAACTCAAAACAAAACCTAGACAACAATTCGTGCTCTCAAGCATATGCACATATTATTGTCATAAAACAGCAATCTCGCCCTCAAAGTTCAAACTACCAACAGCGCGGTATGTATTACAGACAAAATGCAGATTTTCCAGCACAGCCACCAGCTTTTCCAAAATATTATTCTGGCAATAACTTCTCATATCAATCACCTCGTGATATCCGCTACCAGCCACAACCACAGAGTCGTCCTCCCACTCCTTGTTTTGGGTGTGGCAGACAATGTACGTCACGTTCAGTCTGCCACGCACGCAATATGCAGTGTCACTTTTGTCACAAGATAGGTGACTTTTCGCGTGTGTGCTTGACAATACGAAAACAATAGGAATGCGCATCTGACGAGAGGACACAAACCTGCTGTGAGTGTGATCAACAGCCACAAATTACTTTAGTAACACCTAATCACAAACCAACAAACCAACACATGCGTTAGCAGACACAGGCGCGACAATTTCGGCCATTAATTCGAATTTCCGTCATCGTGCAGGGTTAAATTCACTTCAGTTTCAAAAATCAAATATTTCCCAAATTGTAGGAGCCAGTGGTGAACATCATAGTCTTTCAGGTCTAGTTCAACTTAATTTGAAAATACGTTTCTCTCATTCATTCTATTTTGTACCTGCTTTACATCATTCGGTGATCTTGGGTATCGATTTTTTGACTAAGTACAAAGCTGTCGTGAATCTAGATACACAAACGCTCTCCATGCTAGACGATACGGTAACATAAATTTAGTTCATAGTCAGTCTAGTCTCGCACGCGCCGCAAAATTTACAACCATTCAACTTAACCCAGTAAGCACAATCGCAGTACATATCAGTAAAGTCCTAAAAGGAACATCAATTTTGACAGTTTCCAAAAAGAACTTTTTACAAATTGTTAACCCTTCCCCAATGGTTATGCATGTACGTGCCAATACCGTAATTGCACGTGTGGACGTAGTAGACCAACAAACAATATTTACCATTAATGAGGACACTTGACACTTTTGACAGGAATGACACAACTAACTTCATGAATACACAATCTAGTAAACCACAAAAACCAATTAATTTTGATTTACACTCTTCAGATTTGACAGAAAACCGAAAACAGGAATTTCACTCATTTTTGAATCAACATAGGGATGTTTTTGCAATTAACTCGGACGAATTGGGTGGTACAACCGTATTCACCCACCGAATAGAAACAGGTGATTCCATGCCGATTCGTTGTCAACCTTATCGTGCGGCACCGTAAATCAATAAAGAAACTGATAGACAGGTAGAAGAATTATTAGATCATAAACTAACTGAACCCAGATCATCTAGTTATGCATCCCCAGTTGTATTGGTCAAAAAGAAAAATGGTGAATATCGTTTTGCTATTGACTATAGGAAACTTAACCATGTGACACAGCCGATGACATTCCCTCTTCCACGATTAGAAGATGTTATCGATGCAGTTGGACAAACGCAACCATGTCTTTTCAGTACTTTAGATTTAAATTCAGCATTTTGGCAGATTAAAATGGATCCACTGAAAAAACATGAGAGCTCTTTTATAACATCACGTGGTCTTTACCAATGGAATGTAATGCCGTATAGACTCAGAAATGAACCCACCACTTATTGTGTTCTTTTAGGTCATGTTCTTAGAGGTATACCATGGTCAACATGTCTTGCATACATAGACGACATCATTATTTTTTCATTTGAAGACCACCTCAAACATGTTGAACTCATTTTTGATCGTTTACATCAAGCAAACTTGACACTCAAGCCTTCAAAATGTGTATTTGCAGCATCTGAAGTTGTTTATATTGGTCATAAATTCTCAACAAAAGGAATCAAAGTAGATGAATCCCAAATAAATACAGTTACACAATTCCCTGCTCCTAAAACACAGGAAGATGTTAGGAGTTTTCTAGGTTTGTGCAATTATTACAGGAAATTTGTTCACGGTTATTCTACCATACCAACACCATTAAATAAATTCTTGACAAAAGACAGTTCATTCCTTTGTACAGATAAATGTCAAGAAGCATTTGATACTCTTAAGACCGTTCTGACCTCAGCGCCTATTTTGGATTATCCTGACTTCAACAAACCATTTAGACTAAAATGTGATGCTAGTGGAACCGCTCTAGGGTATATTTTGTCTCAAACAGAGACAGATGACAAGGAACATGTTATTGCTTATGGTGGTAGAGCTTTAACAGACGCTGAAAAATATTGATCAGTTACTGAGCAAGAATGTTTAGCTGTTTTGGAAGGTATCAGAACATATCTTGTTTACCTATCACATCAGACATTTACTGTCATTACAGATCACAAAAATCACTACTGTGGCTTAAGACAGTTAAACACACTTCAAATAGACTAATTCGTTGGTCACTTCGTTTTCAAGAATACGATTTCGACATCGTATGCAATCCAGGACATAAAAACGCAAATGCTGATGCACTCTCACGTCGACACTACGAACAAACTGATAACACCCACAGTGAAGCGGAGAAATCTTCAGATTTACATAAACACACAGACTACTTAATCAGAGCCAGCTGTTCACTCATTTAAAAAAGAATTAACTGAAATTACATTACACTACACTAATGAAGATATCCCAATCCTATCTGCAGTACACATTAATGATAGCACACTCAGGGATCTTTCTTCAGAACTACCAGATATCGCCCAATATCAGCGCGAGTGCCCTGATTTCAAAGATATGTATGTTTACTTAGAACAATGAATATTACCAGAAAATACTCGTCGCGCAAAAGCTATTCTGTATGAAGCAAGTCAGTATGAACTTATCAGTGGTGTCTTACATCATTTTTTCCAGCCTCGAGCAAAACACAGAACTTTCTCGGATCAATTCATAAAACAAGTTGCTCTACCAACAAATTTGAGACACGATGTTCTTCTGTCTTATCACGATTCAAAAGCAGGCGGTTGTCATTTAGGTGTCCAAAGAACATATCAAGCTATCAAACAAAATACTTTTGGCCTAAAATGTATCAGAATGTGTATGACTACATTACATCATGCTCTCAATGTCAACTCATTAAACGGGACACAAATGCTCGAAAAACCCCATTGCACCCATTGCCTCCGGAAGATGTATTTTCTCGGTGGCACGTTGACATTTTGTGTATTCCAAAAGTAAGGAACATATCAGTATATCTTATTGGTGACAGATAGTTTGTTAACTTGGTGTGAAGCCTTTCCCTTACGTTCTCAAACAGCAACGGAAATCGCCAGTGTTGTGTACAATGAAATATTCACACGTTATGGTGCACCGCGAAGACTTCTCAGTGATCGTGGACGAAACTTTATGTCTCAGATTGTCCTAGCACTCTGTAGCACTCTGTGAACTATTTCAAGTAACACGTCACCATACCAGTTCATATCACCCTCAAACCAATGCTGCGTGTGAGAGTTTGAATAGCACAATAAAGTAATCGCTAAGGGCATACTGCAGTAAACACCAAGATGATTGGCCGTAACTATTGCCCAGCATAATGATGGCATTCCGAATGAGCACAGCTGGCTATTTACCTTATTACATAGTCTTTGGGAAAGAAATGACTTTACCTTTAGATGTGTCTCTTACACTTCGTGAGACTATCCAGAGACAAACACAGCAATACATAGATCAGTTAATTCAAAGATTGAAAATAGTTCAGGAATTAGCTAAAGCAAACACCCGCGAAGCGCAACACACAACCAAACAAAGGTTTGACCTGATAGCGAAGGAACCGTACTTTCGCGTTGGAGATTATGTTCATCTATAAATCTCACACATACACGTAGGGTTATCGAAAAAGCTTTACCCCCGATGGGAGGGTCCGTATTACATTACTCAATTAAGTCCGAATAACACCTACAGATTACGCAGTTGTTCCGACAATAAACAAATGAAATCACTTGTACACGCCAACAGGCTTAAGCATTATAAAAATCCTAGTGATTATCGACCTCCGACACCAGATGCAGCCGACACAGTCCCTCAACCGACTCAGGCACCACACGATCAAGCGAGCAATGGTCACGAACCGACTGACAATAGTACTGAGTGGTACTCAGTTGATAAACGTTGGAAATTCAAATGGATTTCTGGGAAGAAACATAACTTGATAAAGTGGACCGATGGATCCACGCCATCATGGCAACCAACGGAGAATGTTTTTTTCATCATTAAAAGAAGCATTTCACAGAACATGAACACAATCGAATACATGTCGCAAGCGACTAGGTCGAATATTTCGTCATTGAATTCAGTGCGAAATTCAGAAGGACATTCCTTCGTAAATGGGAGAGATAATTCTAGTCCTTTCCGCCATTCCATCAGTTCTTCATGTCTTCTATTTCTTTTTTCTTCTCTTGCAGGCAAATCTCTCAGACCTCTTTCTTTTTCTTTACGGTATGGGTGGCATGTGGATTTGGGTCGTAGGACTGCTTCTCCTGACTCTGAATCCAGGGCCTGCAGTGGATGAGCAAAGACCGAACTATGGAGTTATCTTCCATTCTCTCCCACCAGTATATTGTTCAGCAGATAAGTGGATCCACACTTTTCAAATACAGCTTCCAGAGAACATTTCAGTTGAACATAAACAGTATTGTGTTAAAGATGTAAAATGTAGCTACAAAAATTCCCGTCTTCAGCAATTAGGCGCAATACGTCTTACAATGAATGCACAGTTTAACACAACAATCACATTAATTAATGAATTAGTACAGGAAGGTGTATTTCAACCTTCAAACGTGTCAAAAAGAGCAATTTTGCCCTTAATTGGTGAAATAAGTAAACACCTATTTGGTCTGGCTACAACGGGAGACCTTGCCACATTAGCAAGTCATATAAGTATGCTGACGAGACAGAATAATAAAATTCTAGGTGCTCTTGCTCGACGTGGAGGTGATTTATCGTCCTATATCTTACAAGTCGATACTCAATTTAATACTATGTTAACGGCTATTGGTCGAAATTCGAGAACGCTTCTGCTATTAGAGCAAACGACGCTTGACACTGAAGAAAATATACGTAAACAATATCAGAAATCGGAAGAAGTCATTGCCGCTCAAATGCTGGAATCTCAGCAAATTAGACATGAATTAGAGAAATTACAGATAGCAACAGCGAAATTGGCAGCAGGCTAGTTACCTGTTATACTAATTCCACCTCATGTTTTAGCGGAATCAATCAATCAAATCGAGACGATTATATCTTCCGGGTTATTCAATAACCCCGAAAGATCCACGTTACTATTATCTGTTTGGGTCATTTATAGCAAGGCGTAAAGATCGCGACCTATATATTGCGCTACATATTCCAATTTCGTCCCGACAGCGACCATTCAAGATGTATCGAATTCAATCATTTCCAGTCCCAATTAACGCATCATCAACACAGGTTACACAATTACTTGATTTACCTGACATAATGCTTGTATCTGATGACCATCAATTTTACACAACACTACCGTTATCAACCTTAAATCAATGTACCGGTAAGGAAATTTTACATTGTAATATTCGTCCTGCACTTAAACCCTAGTGTCAGCCTAAACGTATTAATAGTCTATTTTTGGATGATTATGATAATATCCATCAGACCTGTAATTTTCGTTTTATGACAAATCGCGTCGTACCACATATTCTCGATATCTCCTCAAATCAAATATTAGTTAATCTCACGGACGAAATAATACCCGAATGTTAAAATCAACGTCGCGTTATTAAAGGTTGTCGTTTTTGTATTATGAATATTTCGTGCCATTGCGCAGTCGTTACTACGTCTATGACATATGACGGACAAATCACTACTTGTTCTGACAATTCGACAGAAGTTACTCAGCTTCACCCAATTAACCTAGCACTTCTACAGCAATTTTTCAATTCTACGCATTTAGCAGCCATCTTGGGTAACACCTCTTTTGACAATTCCTTGATAAGGAGATTGATTTAAGTCTTAAGAAAGTAGCTGCACGTGCTAAAAGCGATCAAACGAATCTTTTCGTCTTTAGCAGAAACAATGTTAAGTGGTGAAATCCCGGCTGACAGCGATTCTTGGTTTGATTCCCTACATATTATGACCATAATGAGTTTTTCCTTGTCTATTCTTAATACCTTAGCAATTGTTTGGCTCATATGGCGTTTTAGAGCTTTGTTGACTGCCCTGTTACGTGCATATGCGACAAACGCTCAATCTACAGTTTACTACCAGTATACTATTGCACCCACGACTTCTCCTCCTGATTGGTTTACTCCTGTTTCTGATGTACTCACTTGGGATCATTTGATCTTTTCAGTTTCAATCAAGACGTTCACAATTGCCCTTGTCCAAGTCTATAAATGGATTTCACAGTCCAATGCGCGTACTAAACTTAGTCTTGAAATTACTACGGGAGTTCGTTGCGTAATGGTTGATATTCTTCAGCTAAAGCCTTGTCCTTCATACTGAAACATTACTGGACCATCGATGATTGATAACCTCCATGTTATGGGTTATCTTCGACCACGATTACATGTCAGATGGACAGATTTTAAGCTTACCAAAGTAAACAGTAGCTCTGAACTAACCATGCCAACCGTGTTCATTATTGATCTTGTATCTGCATACAAACTTCGTTCAATTTTTAGCCAGCCCTTCTGTGCTCACGTTGTTTGGACACACCATGATATTGCGTTTCCCCAACATTCAGACGGAAGTATTTCAGAATGTTCTCCTCAAACACACCTTTCTTTACCACCATACACTATTTTACCGTAAACACACACCTATGTGCCCATGTTTAAGTTCTTATCAATAACGACAATAAATTTTTTTCTCGTACGGTTATTTAATACCGATAAAGAACACTCGTGCTAACTGTTACAGAACGTATCTCCTAATCACGTTAGGGTAACTATGTTTTTGTATTAATATACTCGTCTATAAATAAAACAATTAGGTCACAAGCTATATCTGTTGTGTCTTTGTCGAAACTAGCACTGTAACGCTGGACACATCACCGAAGGGATCGTGCAGTGGGAGACAGTTGCTTGTTAATTTTCAAAGCAAGATATTTTTGAGAAGAATCAACTAAGGCAACGGGTGAAGGATGGAAGAGTCAATCATATTTATTTTCAGTACGAACAAAAATATTGTTCTGCGATCCCCTGTACTAGAAAAGGTGGTTGACCTTTCACCAGTGTTACAGGCACTGCTGAGGTGGGGAGGACCTTCGCTCTGTATGTTTGAATTTGACATCACAGTAGCTAGACATTTGTTTTTACCGCTTGACAAAGGCACGACATTATATAAGAACCCAAACTCTTTATTTCAAGTTGTCCCTATTGCATGTTACCTCTAATTTACTGAGGGAACATTAGCACAACTTCTCACGGGTATTGTGCCCTCTTCTGCTATGATTCCTAGTTTTCTAGGGTTTTTCCACCAACTTCTAACTCATGCTTACCCTGGACTGGCCGAATTATATATTCGTGCCTCTGGTTTACCTCTTTCATTGCTACAAAATCCAAAAATTCCTTATCACAATTCAAAAAGTTACGCCGAGATGCCGATAATCTCGAGGAATATTTGGCCAAACGAGTGAGACCAAGTTGCGTGTGTCCCCGGTGCACTCAGCACCGCACAAAATGTGATCAACCACGTCCAAATACATATACACCCCAACTTGTTCGTCCAGGTAGAATAAAAATCTTTCCCCAAAAGTCCGCGTTGCCCTCATCTTTAGCACTTAATAATACTAAAACCACTCCTGCACGCAACACAAATACACAGTAAAATAATAAAAATATTAGTGTTTCTTTCCAGTTATTAAAGTACATATACAGGAAATTATCCTTAATCCTTAGGATGTTTATGACGGCAACCGTCTAGAATCCTCTTGTTATGGCGATAATCGTCTGACAAGACTAGTCGTAGAAGTAGATTATGTAAAATTTCGTTGAAATATCTTAAAACCCTTTTGATAATTCTATTTTTTCCAATTTTTCTTTAATGTCGTGCCATGCTCTTTTCATTGTATTTTTGAATTTTATTGAATGTTGTGAAGTGTTCATTTCATTGTATTTTTTAAAATTTACTATATATTTTGTAGCGTTCTTTTATTGTACTTTTTGTATTTTGCTGAATATTTTGCAGCGTTTTCTCATTGTATTATTTTTAACTTTACTGAAAGTATCACAATGTCTTTTCATTGTATTTTTTTGAATTTTACCGACTGTCTTAACAATGCTATTATCATTGTATTTTTTATTTTTCACCTTTTAATTTTTTTTTCTCTCGAGCCTCGAAGACTCGGCTCAAATGACCCGGAGGTTATTATTAAGGCAAAATTTTTAGTAAAAGTAAAAAGATTAAAATTTTCTCTAAATTGTAGTAAAAGTATTTTTTTTTTTCATTAAATTATATTGAAAGTAATTTTCCACTAAAATATATTGAGAGTAATATTAGTTATTTTCGTATTACAACTATATACTCTCTTAATAAAGATGGCGCCCTTACAAGCAAGTGCAAATATCCCCCGTACTATATATTTCTCTTGTATACCAAGTCTGCAAAATTTGCACTCGTAAGTTGTGTTAGTACTGATAGACCAGATTCCTAAAATTCTCCTTGGCTGAGTAAGCTATAAGATTCAGGCGCGTTACTGAAACGAAATAGCTAATGAGGCAGAATTGTTTGTTTGATGACGTAGGTTAACACTCTCGGTTCCAGTGAGAATAGACAGGAGTCTCGTTCTGACTCGAAACGAACAAACGCAAGTTATCTAAACGTATGTCCGTATTTGGCCATGAGCATACGTTCAAAATTGCGTATAAATTGAGAGCAGGCTTGCGCAAAATCAGTTTGTTTGTCGAAGAAACAGAAGACTCTGCCTGTCTTTCCTTACAGTAGATTCCCGTCGAACCTCTCTCGGATCGGCAAATTCCCCAAAGATGTAGCCGTATCTACACCGTTATGAGTGACAATTTCTTTAAGAGAGCCTGAACTCTTTCTTCTCTCTCTGTCCCTCTCTCTCCCTCTCTCTCTCTCTCTCTCTCTCTCTCTCTATGGGCAAAGAAATTTCTTACGTTATGAGTATTTCCTTCCAAAGAAATGAGACAAAGGTCACGATAAAAGTTTTTTCATAACATTAAGACTCGTTGGACTGGTGTCAGGATAATGTGAGTGGGTGGGACATGATGCACTATAAACTACTACACTACAGACATCGTAGCGATGTGACTGAAATTTTTTTAAAAAACTATGTTAAAGTCCAAATCAGACACACACATACGTACGTACATACTACGTACGTATCATTGTCAAGGAAGGCAACTCGAACATTTCAAACCAGCAAAATTTTCTGAGTTTTACTGAGTTACCTCGCTTAGGAAAAAAAAACCCCGCATAGATCAGTCACTTTAATGTAAATAGAGAAGGGCGAGGAATATTTGCTTTTCAACAACAAATAAAAGACTTTTTGCAAGAAAATCGAGAACAATTCATCACAAAAGGCTTGTCCCAAGTTAAGCCACCAAACTAAATTATTTCAGGAAACCCACCAAACTGAATAACGTTGAGAACAATAATATATTAACATCAATTCTTTTTCTGAAATTTATAAACATCCTTGAGTGTATTTGATGCAATGATTACTGTTGAATTTGAGATTCTCTCTCTGTCTCTCTTCAGTGCAAATTGGATACAGATGATATGAAAAAAATCTATCGATTCTCTCTCTCTCTCTCTCTCTCTCTCTGGCATACTGGGCACACATAAACTGCCAAAACGTCAGGGATTTTCTGTGATTTTCAATTTCCGCCAAATTTTTTCTCCTTTTCTTCATTGTACATCTCTCTCTGTATCTGTCTGTCTGTCTGTCTGTCTGCCTGTCTGTCTGTCTCTCTCTCTCTCTCTCTCTCTCTCTCTCTCTCTCTCTCTCTCTCTCTCTCTCTCTCAGGGCCTATTGGGCACCCATAATCTGTCAAAACGTCATCGATTTCCGCTGATTTTCAGTTTTTATCTTTACTTGCCGCTGTGTTTTCTGTCCCTCTCTCCATCGGCACCCAACTTCAGAAAAGTTCAGAGGCTTCCATGAGAATAGGAGCGGGGCTATACCGCCACGAATTATATATACCTGTCAGGTTTAGGGAAATAAGCATACACCTTTTCGCCCTCACCCTTCCGTCCCACCCTCGCCAGCGTACTCTCTCTCCTCCCCTCTGTCTCTCTCCCTCTCAGTTGTATTTTTTTTTGACAATACCTGATAAAAGAATCAACAGTTTCTCCTATTTATTTTCCGATGTGTTTTCCCCCCCTTCTCTCTCTCTCTCTCTCTCTCTCTCTCTCTCTCTCTCTCTCTCTCTCT
>JAECUM010078369.1:0-13636 GCA_016617855.1 Megalonaias nervosa | reverse complement strand
TTTTGGGAGGTAAAAGAGCTTCAAGACCATTTCCATTTCTTCAGGTTTCGTTGTCTTTTTTCCGTGTTTAATTGTTTTTGCTTCCGGTGTTGATGGGTTCCTCTGGTAAGCTTTCAATCTGCTAACAATAACGACACTTCTTTATCCCAGTAAATGGAATGATTCTCTGTTCAGTACTTTTCGATAATGTATGGTCCAGTCCACAGCAAACCGAGTTTACCCTATTACTGGTCAATATTCTTGTATTATGAAGTAGCACATCATCACCTTTCTTGTAAGCAATGTATTTTAATTTCGCATAGTGGTAATCGTTTTCTTCTTTTTTTCTGTACCTCTCGTATATTTTCCGCTAAACGTTTTCGTATACACGTAAAAGGAAAATACCCTCACCTGCAATGCGTCATTGTCGGTGATGTCATGGTCTTCCGACGATCGGATTCTGAATTCGACCAGTAATCTAGCTTTCGTTCTGCACACAAGAGAAAATGGAACCTTCTTTGTAGATTTATATTCTGCACTCCCGTAAGGAAATTACATAAAAGGAAATTTAGTATCCCAGTCATTGTATTCTTCGTTCATACAACGAGTCCGCATTGTACAAAGCGTGAAGTTATATCTTTCTGTTTGACTCACTGTTTGGAGGTTAGAGAGTGTGCTCAGTACTCATTTGGATGCAAAATTGTCTTCCTCGATTTGTAATCAAGACCCTTGGAATTCGAGGTTACACAGGTACCTTACCAAGCAGTTTAACACAGTGCGCGCTTTCTTTTCTGGAATTCCTTCTGCGTCCACCAATGTTATGAAATACTCTCTAAATACCAGGATGTATCGATTACCTGCAATGTAAAAGGAACTAATATTCAGGTATGGTAGTGTGAATAGATGGGTGTTCGACATTCATTTGATAATTTTTATAAGTAAATTACGCGAATTAAATTGCAGACAAGAAACACGATCATTAGCAAATAGCAGATGAATCTTACAGCATAATAAATTATAATATCTTCAAAGGGACAGCGACGTCGTAAACGTCCTCTCAAGTGTTTTAAATTCTGCTTGCAATGGTGGACGCTTTATTAAGTCTAACCTGGATTAATCCTAATAATTGAGCAGGCGATTGGCCAAATATTACTCTCTCGTGTACGACGTGTGACTCGGATTAAATTGAACATGCACACCAGAGTTGGGTATCACGAAACATTTTATACCGCGATAGACCGCGATGTTTCTGAACGTACCCGCGATACTTACCCGGTATACCGTAGTAATATTATTGTAAACGGGGAAGGGGGGGGGGAAGACGTGGAGACGTGCGGTGTGTCCCTCTGTTGATTGATTTGGCGATCGTTATCTAGAGGATGACCTCCCTCGATGTTATTGCCCAGTGTGAATAGATAGATAGAACATTGACAGAGAACTGAGCAAGGCTATTGAGAAGAAATAAAACAAATACGAGCCCCCTTAAACAATAACAATAAAACAAATACGAGCCCCCTTAAACAATAAAAATAAATAAATTTAATTAATTAATACATAAACTAAAATTGCAATTACAATCCAACTGATTTACATTAATGGAATGTAATAGCAGTGTTCAATTTACGGATTCGTTCATCATAGTAACCAGTGGTGAAAAGAGTACAATGTACACGCCCGACTTGCATCACCTGGCGTCGTTCTCTCTTGACTTTGTGTATTCCACGTCTAGTGTGTATGCTTGGTTCTTCCTCTTGACTCTTCTATTCTGAACTCCCTATTTGCGGACTTCCCTCTTGGACTGTCCTCGTCGGGTTTCTCGGGGAGGATATAGAAAGCTGTTCCCGTAAATGACACGATTACGACTAAAACTGTGTATGTTTCACCACCTATCCGTATATATAGAATCTCTCACTTCCGTTATTCAGAAATGTAAATAGCTATCCACACTGCATACATTCTGACATAATGTGACCTTAACGATTAACGGTCCTTTCAAATATATTGTATCTGAGGTAAGGTACAATCGTTATCTATAGTTACAAATGACCATTGCAATATACCAAGTCTGACCTTAATTAAACAGTTCATCGTCCCGGTTCCACGCGGCAATTAATTAGCAATTGACGCGTGTTCTGTATTCAAACGATGCTGCCGTATATATCAGCATACATCACTATACGTCTTCTTACATCTGGCTAGCCAGTTCCACTCAATAAGATAAATGCTAGATTACTATTGCATAAGATTCACTAAATTCTAGCTTACAGTAACCAATAACCTGCAAAATCATTTGAGCATTACAAAATCATATATAAATATGCAGTTATCATTAACTCACGCTAAACAGTATCATCCTACAGACAAAGGAAATTAATTCATATAACCATAAGAAATTCTACACATTGAATATTTGGATTACATCACAAATCCGTCAATTCTATCAATGAACTAATAACTGTTAAATTAAAGAATTAAATTGCATAACACTCTAACATATCAACAGAGTTCTATGAAATTGAATAAACGATACATGCATGGATCATAAGCATATCAAACACATTTGCATAAAACCAAACAACAAAATAGAAAATTACATGGAAATTAAAATTGCGTACCTTAATGCTGTTTCTTTTCCACACAATCGTGCGTCCTAGCACTATAGCCTGTCTTTTCCTTTCAAGACAGCTATCTGGCTTCTCTACTTTGTTAACGAGGGAAAACTCTATTCTCAGGGTTTTCCACCGGAGTTTCAAATTCGACTTCTTGCAAGCAAAATTGGACTAAAGAATTCTGAGCCAAGTCGCTACCTTAAGTTCAGATTACTTCCAAAGTGTACGCCTTAATTTTAACTGACCAATCGAAAGCAACTGTCCCTAAATTTTTCCCAAAATAATTGCCTTTCATCAGTTTTTTGACAGCCTAGAATATGCTGCAATTAGCTTTACTTTAAAGATCAATTATTTGACATGCGGTCCTTTACAAACAGATACGGCCGTAGTTCTAATGTACTCTCTGCCAATACACCGTTACGATGACTGGGTCAATTCCACTGAAGCTTAAACGTAGTCCCTTTTATGTTTCACAGATGAAACAAGGGAAATATCAAAGTAACCTTTCTCAAAGACTTTTCTGGCTTGACTATGATAAAATTTTAATGCACAATTTATTCAACTTTAGGATCCAGTGCTTCTTCAAAATTCGACAATTACAATTATGGACCAACAATTCAATGTTTTGGGGCAGGTGTCTGACACTTTTGTATTTAATTTCCTTCTGTTATTAGCTGGAACAATATCTTGCTCTGATTTATAGCAAAATAACACAATATAAACTCCATGATATTAACTGAAGAAAAAAAATTAATTATCTTGAGATAAAACAATACAAAATATCTCAGCGCAAAAGAAAATCACAGCCACCTTCCTGAAATTTATATGGTCAGTAATTTATAGTAGATGAATTTGCTACGTGTATGTTAATTGTTATATAAGTTGTAATCTAAAAAATGTAACTAAAGTCGGATGATTAACTTTACGCTGTTGCTGATACCCTTTAAAAGACATTGTACTAACATTACAGGGTTTTTTGATAAAAGTTGGAATTGTTGCTACTGAAGCCTACAATTTACTAGCTACACTATTGATATAATAGGTAGGGAAACGTTGAGTGGGATGCCAAAACCCGGGCAAAATATTTATCAGAGAGAGTGGTCGCTGTCAGATCTTCACGTAGGATAGTAGAGATTTGATTTTAATCAGACTCCCGCTTTGACGTAAGTGACAAATGTCAAACATGTGATTAAAGGATCATAAATATAATTAAATTTGTAATATTAACCTTTCATTTGTGACAGATACAACCGTTTTGTGAAAAGAAATAATTTTTGAACTATTTTGTCATGAATAATGAAAACATGATGTTATTATCATTAAAGTCGTAACAAGACTACTCGAGAGTTTCCGTATATTTCTCACTTACAAAAACTGCTGAGTTAAGGGTCAAGTGAAAAAGTTCCGTGGTAGGTACCACAGGAAACAAATACTGCCGTATACCTGTAATATCGCTCACTCCCAGCGCAGACCACATGTTGTAATGCGCTGCTTATAAGTCAATTGAAACAAATTATTAATGAAAACATTATTCACCAAATTTCACAGTGATAAACAGCAATGCATGAAAGCAATATACTGTATAATGTTATGTTTACAGTATGATTGAGCTGAATATGGCTGTATACCACATATATCAATGTTGTATGACGCTGTCACATGTCCCGTATGTATAAATTCCCATTAATTAGTTTAAGAGCTGACACAAATATGAACAAGAAATTGCAAAACCGATGGATGCTCCTTGAAGTGCACATATTTGACTTTTCAAACCCAAATGTTACCTTGACCTTCAAGGTAAGGCATGTGAAATGTTTGCGACACATTGACAGATGTATTTAATAAAACTATCTTCAGTAGAAGCTATTATTTACGAATTCCCAGACATTGACGTAAACAAAAGCTAGTCAAGGTCTGGGTGTACAGGGAGCGGTTTCTGACGAAGCCAGGTATCATTGAAGCATGAGAGTTATGCGTGATCCAAGGTTAAAATGAAGCTGGGGATTGTAAGGTATGCCCTATTATACCTTATGCTCCTCGCATAACAAGAATTGCTGCCATAGTCTTAGACCCTTGACTTCCTGTTTTCCAGGTAAGAGGAATGTAATTAGTTATAGAGATTTTTCTGTGTGTCGAGAAGTAACATATTTAGAGAGTATTTCATCTGCCTCTGGAAAGCTTGTTGCATGTTGTTCCTATTATTATTATTATTATTATTATTATTACTACTATACAATATGAATTTTTAAATATAGTATGTCTTGGATTGTTTAAATTAATTAGAATTTGTGTTAATTTAGAATATTGAACTCGGTTTTTGTAGAAATGGTTTGCTATCAACTTCATGCTGCAAATAATTTATTTAGAAATAAAATAGCTTCGAAATTACAGGAAATAATATTCTAGTTTAGAATAAAGATTTAATAAAATACATTGATTAAAAATAACCTTGGTATTAATTTGTAATATTTTACTCTTAAGTATTTTTGCACTATTGGCAATTTATTTGACTTTTAATTCTGAAATACGGAAATTATAGAATTGTGTGAAGTTGGTTGGCTGTAATTAAATAAAACATATATTTTAAATGAATTTTGTGTAATTTGTCTTCTATATTTAGTGTAGTTTCGTTTAATTTTAATATAGAATTGCTGCCAGAGACTTAGACCTTGACTTCCTGTTTTCCAGTTCGATCCCAGTACCTCTTCGCACATATTAGCGATGTAACACCGATATCGCAAGAGTGACACCGCCGCTTAAGGAAGTCGGAATGACATCTTTTCTTTCTCTCGTTCGATGTGAGTGTCGTTCCATCTATAAATTGGGAAATGATGAAAGGACTTTATGTTCAATAAACTGACCATCACAAAATAGGTTAAATTACCCATTAACTGTGGGACAAAGAGTTATTAATAAATCTTTTATCATGAAAGAATTATTAAAATGTTACATGTGCACATATTTTACTTTACACATGATGAACACCTTATACACAAATACCGGTAATTGTAATATATCCAGTGTTTCTGACACATTGCCAATGATATAGAAAAAGCAGAAGTATAACGTCTTCGCAAAAGATACATTAAATTAAATGCAATTTTGTAGTTGTCATGATATTAGGTATTGTTTCTTCATGTTCCCGTTGATTAAATTATTAGTAACGGAAGTTACTGGAGCTTTAGTTAGTAAAGATTGCCGGTAAATAGATGTCGATGTTTCCATTCGACATTCGATATCAAATTACAAAATTAAGAGCCATCCCATTGACTACCTAACAATTCCTTTTTTTTTTACACATTTCCTGTCTCCTGTGTAAAGGTTTCACTCAGCTAAACTTTGATCTATTAAAACAGGACATTTAATTAGTTTTTGTATCCCTCCTGAACCGGTTTATTATTTTTTTTTTTAAATTTAAACAAAGCGGATAAGATTCTATAGTGATTTGTGTGCCCGAGGTCCTAAATCTGTAAGACCTCTTTTGGAGGCTTAAGCACAGCACTGCCTTATATGCAATCAGTTCAAGCCCCACCTTAATTTAAATTGCAGTCATTCGAAGCAATGTTAATAGAGTTAAGGCCTGCACTCCATGGGTTTTAAGTTACTGACAGTCCTGACTTTAGATCAGTGCTCGAACATGAGACCGCGTGACTGGATATCAACTATCGGTGGACAAAGCCGCGAGAGGGATGTTCCTGTTCTTTGCCAGCGTTTATCTGAAGTCGATCTATCTACTTGAACATTGTCACTTTAAAGTGTGAATAAATATATCCTCCCAACTTTTATTTGCTGCTCACACATGAGACCGCTGTATTTTCGACGGACTTCAGCTGCCTGTGATCTGACCGATGGATTTACCTGGCACAATCCAACGTTCTTTTGAGCTTACCACTCCGACCAGATCTTTTATAGTATTATAACGGTCGGTAGCATCTGATCACTACAGTGGGATTAAGTGATAGGGGATACTTTGGTGCTCAAACCATTGTCTGCTCGGCATCGTATTGACTCAAACTGGCCATATACATCAAGAGGTATGTCTGTACTGTGTGTGTGTGTGTGTGTGTGTGTGTGTGTGTGTGTGTGTGTGTGTGTGTGTGTGTGTGTGTGTTTATCGAACCTATAGAAGCCGAATTACAGACATGCAATGGGCGGACACTAATCATATAATAGCCGCGAATTAGGACCAGTGCTCGAGCCTGAGATCACTGCGCCATATATCAACTCCCGATAGCCACGTGCCAGGGCGATATCTCCGTCAAACTGAATTTACAGACTGTCAGTTTAAGATATGCACATATGTATGTATGTTCCTGACATTTCTGAGACAGATGGGCCAGATGCCGACTCAAGATGGCCATTGTTTGAAAGAGAGATGTCTCTGCAATGTTTCTTTGTTTTAGTCCAATGTGACCTCTATTCTTCGTACTATGTACATCACTTGTCTATATATTAACTGGCTATTTACGAGACCCGTAAACCAGCCAATGATCGAGTGGGTCCATGGACTACGTGGAACTTCAGCAGTTTGTTTTAAGTCTTGGTCATCGTTTGGCCTTGTTGGAGTTTGGTGTACCTTTAGTCAGACCTATATCATCTAATGCAACGATATATACCCACTAAAGACCCCCAACATCGAATAGGGGACCCATAGGAGCCGTTGAAATATGGCTTCGATGTTTGTCAAATTTCAACAGGTATGACTCATTTTCAACATCTGTTGGATTCAATTTTCAACGTTGAACTTTGTGCCTCAAGATGCCTATCTACCACTTAACTTTTGCAGTGCATGCATGGTTAGGTATCCAATTCAAAATGTTCTAGTTTGTTCTGTCCCTAGACCCACGTGCCTCGAGTTAAAATGTTTCTCTAACATTTTCTCTTGCATACCTAGACCTGAAGAATCTCTAATTCGAACATTATACCGCCTGTCTCTGCTAACAGGCTAGTTTAAAGGTCTACGAGAGTGCAATACACACTATATATCAGAATGTTCATTTTTCGCTTAATAACTCAGAAATGTGCATTAAAAATGCATTTTTTAACTCACAGAGAAGAAAATTAAGATAATGTGTGCATTTATCGATGTTTTACAGAAAACGCTCCGGAAATATTTGTATACTTCCGGTGATAATAGGATTTCTGGAAGTGACGTACTATCGGGAAGTCCCTCAAGTTTAGCGTATATGGTGATGATAGCTGAATCTAGCGATGATTCAAACAAATTTACGGCAAATTTGTCATGCTCATTTTCGTCGTGTGAGGAAGGTGATCTCCTAGAAGATGGCGAACGTAATGAATCTTAAGAAGATTCTGCTCGCTGATGTTAGACAGTACCAATTTAAGCCCGAACGAGACGAGAACGTGGACGAGGACCCTAAAGAGAACATAGGGCATAATGAGGCTGGCCAGCGCTTCTGGTAATTACTATTATTATTATGGTAATTATTCTTATTTTTCTTTCGTCAATGTTTTTTCAATTTCATAATGAAAAGAGAAGACCACGAATTTGGGCGAAACTTGGATGTCTTCAGAGCAGATTTTCATGTGGGCGTGTTTCATCAGTAACTAGTGGTGTTAAAAGTTAAACACTTAAGACTCAGACTGTGAGAGGTGTAGAAATAAATATTTATTAACTTTATGACAAGTTTGTTCTTTAAACTGTGATGAACTGCAGACCCCGAATGTACTTTGAGTGTGATTGTTTACTACCCTCCACAGATAGCAAAGTTGAAGAATTTTGTTAAACAGAAGTAATCATAGACCTGGTGTATCCAGATGTTCAGCAAAGCATATATTTTCTCTGTGGGTCTAGGTGTATAATACTAGTGGCGGAGGAAGTATACGGATCTATACGGAAACAAATGTTGAGAATAATACATTGCTGATTAAAAGTTCATTGTTGTGGTACAAAAGGTAGAACAAAAGTCTAACCATGCATCACATATACATATATTTCATACTTTAACATGCAAGAACTTCTCATACATTTTACCCACAAGTTTGCTATCTAACACAATAATGAATAATGGAGTGTATTTACCATGTATATTGATGTACCTGTGGAAATTGCAGCAGTAAAGAAATAGTCAAGAAGTGTAGATGCTGTAAAGAGATTATATTTTTTAAATAAGATTGAGGAGGTCAAGGTGGATTGTGTAGTGTAAGCCTTAATCTAATTAGCTTTGAAATATCACTTGACAGTAAAAGTAATCAGATATTCCACACTGGATTGGAACTGATACACACCAACAGCTAGTTTATGTTATATGTTCACTAGGGTTTAAGTTCCATGGGAAAAATAATTACAGGGCAGTCTTTACTCCTCTTCCTAGCCGTACTGATGTCTTGTATTTAATAAATAGTACATAACGCCTTCTGCAGTTATTCTTCAATAACAAATAATATTACATGGTGGCAGCGGTAAAAACACAGGATTGAAATTCTCAGAGTTGAAAATGACTTCATTTCAATTTACAAATCCGGACAAATTTGACTATTCGAGACCTGAATCTTGGGAAACGTGGGTTTCAGCGCTTTGAACGCTTTTGTCAAGCGTCTGGACATAGTGAAAAAGAGGAAGAAATTCAAGTAAATGCCTCGATTTATTCCATGGGAAGTGAGGCTGATGACATTTTGTCTTCGTTCAACCTGACAGAGAAGATCAAAAGAAGTGGAAGCCCGTGACAGATAGATTCGTGCGATATTTCATTCTAAACAGGAATGTAATCTTTGAAAGGGCAAAATTTAATCAAAGAAAACAGGAAGAAGGAGAAACAATGGACAGTTTTGTTACAACTATCTATGAATTAGCAGATAATTGTAATTTCGGGCCACTACATGATGAAATGATCAGAGATCGATTGTAGTAGGATTGCAAGATTCAAAACTGTCGTAAAAATTGCATTTAGATGGAAATCTAACTCTAGAGTCTGCCATTAGTCAAGCTCGACAAAATGAGGCGGTGAAAAAGCAACAATCAACTATACGAGCAACTGGAGAACAAATGACTGAAATAGATGCAGTAAAATCGTCTTCACTGAAATATGGGAAGAAACATAAAATCCCAAAAATTAAACAGAATAATGTCAGCAGAAAAGGATGCATGAGATGTGGAAACAAAGTTAATCATTCTCGGGACCAATGTCCAGCAAAAGAAGCAGAATGCCACAAGTGTAAGAAAAGGGGACACTATGCAAAATACTGTCAATATCAGCAGTTCGCAGAATAGAATCGAGAGCTGAACCTGGAGTTCTAGGGACTATTAGCACAAAGAAGGGTTAGCCGTGGATAACGCGTGTGAGATTGAACAACGCTTCACTTTTATTCAAGATTGATACTGGAGCTGACGTGACTAATTCCTGAGAGGGATTTACGAAAAATCGGAGACCAAAAACTGTCAAAGTCTGATCGAAAACTGTGTGGATCTGGAAACTCTGAACATAAAGTGCTGGGAAAATTTACATGTGTACTGGAATCAAACAATGCCTTCAGTTTACAAGACATATTTGTTGTAAAGGGACTGAATCAGGCACTCTTGGGCAGGCCCGCGATTCAGGCTCTCAAGATTATTGAACAGACAAATATATCCTCAGTAAATGCCTCAGATCAAAACTCACAAAATGCAAGCAAAATTCACGATAAATCCATAAATTTAGATAGGGATTATCGCTAGAAATTCCCAAATTTGTTTAAAGGCCTAGGGAAAACAAAATGGTTATATAACTCGGGACAAAAATGCCGATAAAGCTCTTCAAACAATTAAAAGAATGCTTACAAAAGCAGACAATCCTTACATAGCTCTTTTGACATATCGTGCAACACCATTACCGAATGGATACAGCCCTGCCGAATTATTGATGGGAAGAAAATTACAAACTAATTTGCCAATGGCACCGAAAATCTTAAAACCGAAATGGCTGGATTTGATGGAACTAAAGAAATCGGAAAACTATCAAAGGCAAACTCAAAAGAGAAATTATGATAGTCGACATCGCGCCCGAAATATGAAAAAACTTCAGTAGGTAACAAAGTATGGATTAAGGGTCATTTTTCTTCATGCATTGTTAAATAAGAGACATCTACACCTCGTTCATACATGGTAGTAACTGACGAAGAAGAGATACGGCGTAACAGGAGAAATTTAATTCCCATGCCTACCTCACTATCGGAGCCTCTCAGAGTGACCGTTTCAAACCCTGATACTTTGACTGACTTAGATGAAAGCAAAGCAGTGCCAACCAGTCAAAACTGATATTTCACACATTCGGGAAGATTGTCAAAACCACCCGAAAGACTAAACAAGTAAATATGAAGCTGATGTAGCTTGTTTAGAAATGCGGTCATCAGATCACGTTTCGTTTTAATGTTACCTTTCTCAGGAGGGGAGATGTAGCGTAAGCCTTAATCTAATTAGCTTTGAAATAGCACTTTATAATAAAAGTAATCAGATATTCCCCACTGACTGGAATTGATACACACCAACAGCTGGTTTATGTTATATGTTCACTAGGGTTTAAGTTCCATGGGGAAAAATACTTTCAGGGCAGTCTTTACTCCCCTTCCTAGCTGTACTAATGTCTTGTATTTAATAAATTGTATAGAACGCCTTCTGCAGTTATTCTTCAATAACAAATAACATTACAGACTGTGTCATTGACCATCCAAGATTTCATACAGTTTGCTTGGATGAATATGTCCTGGAAGCAGCATACTGTGCCTACATTCAGCAATATGGAAATTGCAAGGAAATCCTGTCCAAGTACATGAACACTTGTAGGCAAAATATTCTTACAGTAGTTATGGTGCCACTATCAGGATCAATTTTGGGACAAGTGATTGCTTTATACGCATGTGAAAATTATGCTTAAAATTCCTTTTCATAAAATCCCTCCTTTATTGACAAAATGTACAGTACTATCACTTTACAGGAGTGTGGAATGTTCCCCAAACCTTTCATTTTGATAATAGATCCTGCTAAAAACATTTGTCCATTATCTTGGAAATTCTCAAGAAAAATTCTTTAATCCTCTATATTTTCATTTCTTGAACAGATTCTATACTATGACATTAAAAACATATTGCTGTCTGTTCATGTTCACTTTTGATTTATTTAGCTTCCTAACAATGGTTGTTGTAAAATATAATTTTATGCTAAAGGCATTGACTCAGAAAACATGAAATAAGTAACAGAAAACCAGGATACATGAAATAACGTAACATTATTCAGGTTTAAAAATTTGCTGTATATTCTATTTTCAGTCATAATAGATACATGGCTGCATAGAGGTGGCAATAACTGTCTATCAACTGACTCCGGCTTCCTGACCACTTCCTCCGGCACTGCCATCAATTCTTCAACATAGTCTGAAAAAAAAAATTGTTATCCCAGTAATTCAAGAAACTGAAAAATGTCATCCACTGCCTATATTCATACCAAAGAGAATTAATGGAATTGGAAACAAGACTTTAATAGTATTCATTTTAACATACATATAAATCATAGTTTAATGGATGAATGAATATTAATAATAATAATAATTTTTGTTGCGATATATGATTTTGAATATGTGCTACAAAAAAGACTTTGTGTTAGCTTTGTTTTGATTAAAATCTTTCAAGATCGAGTTGCTTTGCTTTAGTTAGTTTCTCCCTTTTGTGTGTGTATGTACAGGGCCGGGGAGGACGGGCCAGAAATATTAAGGGGGGGGGGGGACTGACTGTATTCCTAGTGATATGTTCACTGTCCAACTTTAATATAACTTTAAACATAGAACTGTTATATTACTATATGTGTTAGTATACGAGTTTTAACAAATGGTATCATTCAGTGTAGTAAAAATTGCAATATCTACATACCCTTGGCTACATGTCACACATCAAAATAGTGTGTGGCTCTCATATTCTCTCTGATCCATTTTTGTATCTGAACATGCATGTCTGTAATAATAGTGTCCACCTCCACGCTGTGGTTCTGAAGTTTTTTTTTATGGCTCTAGAAAGTCCCTCTTTGTCCATGTCATAACTACTCTTCACTTCATTGTTCTAAAGAAAAGAGATAATAAAAAAAATATGTTGCGCAAAATTAACAATACTTCTATTTCTTGAAATGTGACATCATCTGTACATAGCTTAAATGCGTTTACCAACATTTTAAAAATGGACTTATGCATAAGTAACACTGAAAAAGTAAGCTCATTTTCTTGCCTGAGGGTCACGCATGAATGCTAACAAGTACATGAACGTTTGCAATTCCTTTGCTCCTTCTCTTTACTTGCTGGACGTTTTACTTCACAACCTGTGTAGTAGGTGAAACTGATCATTGTGGTTTTCACACAAATGAGGATTTCTCATGAATATGTGTATCAATTAAAGTGTATCTTTGCTAAATAATAACAAGTTCACAAATGCTTGGTCTACCGAGTCAAACGTTTACATAATCATACTGAGCTTAGTTAATACAGTGTTATATGTTTCATTTGCTTGTTTGTTTTTTTTCTTAAGTATCCTATCAGTCTGACATTGAACAGCAATACTGCATTATGGTGTATCTAGTCCCTGTAAAAAGAGTATGAAAAATGTGTTTCATGCCTTTGCAGTAGATATCGTAGTCACCCATGAAGTCTTTTGCTTGTCTGAACAATAATTGACAAATGCACCAAACCTGTTTGCTTACTTTTACAACTAAGGGTTGATCATAAAGTTTGACATATTACCAATACATTGTAGTTTTTCCGCAATAAAAAAATTACGTAACTTAATTATTGACTCAAATGCTGATACAATTTGTGAGGCCTTAGGAATCCATATCAACTACGAAGCTATACAAACCATGTAAACAGGGAATGAATGGAAAGTTCACTGTGACATCAAAATGCACCACAGAATATGTCACACCATCTACTGTCTTCAGTTCTCTCTAGTGCATTATCTTCCGGGTGCTGGTTCTCAAAATTCTCATTCAGTACCTAAAAACACACACACACACACACACACACACACACACACACACACACACATATATATATATATATATATATATATATATA
>JAECUM010078368.1:0-11637 GCA_016617855.1 Megalonaias nervosa | reverse complement strand
TATATATATATATATATATTGTGCTGGTTGATTGCATAGCAATAGCTGGACTATCAGTCATGAAAAAGTGTCGAATCCAAATCTTGTGGCTCTATAGTACAGCCAGAATGGCTCTATCAAAAGCAGGCAGAAGCCGCCAAAGCCTCACATAATAGATACGCAGCTTGGGCCTACGTGTTTTGTGCACAGCTCCTCAGTACTTGCCGATAAGAAGACAAAGGTCCATTATCATCTCTGCGGAGTTCCTAAAGACCTAGCGGATCTTTTACACCTCACTCGCGAGGCTTTCGACCAAAGTGTCAACATCCTCCTAGCCGTAATATAGCACTACCTACGTGCAGATTTTGTTGCTGGGAACGACTATGTGGTAAATCTACATTACTCGCGATCAGCGATTTTCTCTGTTCAATTTTTTTTTGTGGATTATAGACTCGCTTGTTGAGCAGTTCTACTGTCACATTCATTTCCTCGATATCGGCATAGATGAGGCATGGAATCTTCATCTGGCGGTGGTGGTTCTGAAATGGCAGGATGTTTATGGCAACCTCGACTACGAACACGAACTGCGGCTCTTTGTCCTTGGTGTGGACTTCAAGCAGGTCCGCTTGGATGAAGAAGCCGAGGCACTGGCGACAGACGTATTTCTTGCCATACCAGTTGGCTGATGTTATTTACCCAGACACAGTAGTTATTTAATCCGTCTGACAGAAGACGAAATTAGACCTCATGTGCCCTTAACGTTTGTTTCCCAACTAAAGACGTTACCCGCTCACCGCGATGCCTTCAAAGTCTAGATACCACAGGTGCTACCAGTGTTTACCTTGCCGGTTAACCTTGATATCGTCTACTGCGTATAGAATCGACGGTATAGGGAACTCAAAAAGGCAGTTTGTGTTTTGACATTAATGACGCATGTTTCAGATGCACTTTGGCATTAAAATATGACTCCAGTCTCTAAACGGGCTGTGCTGAAACATACCAAAAGCGAGTGCTACACACGGTACGAAATGCCTCGCGTGCATAATCCTCGATGCACCATTGAAATGTGACATTGGTTTCAACCCGAATAGAACAAACCATAAAATAAATTATGAAATTATTGGATGGAATGACAGACATCTGAACAGAGATATAGATTTGAACAACATGAGCACCCGTTTGTAAAACATAACTATGTTATCGATTACATAAACGAAATCAAATTGAAAATGACATTTGAATGATTCACTTTCTCTTAAAAATAGAGTTACAAAATTCATGCGAAATTCAAATAGTCGTTCTGTTACACCGATAAAACAAATTTAACCATATAATCGAGTGACTGATCGAACTCAAATTACCGGCATGTCAGCGTCACCTGTTTGATTCCGGTCTTCTCCATATCATTTATTGGTTATAGGTCGGTGTTGCCGTATTTCTTTTCATTCTCTCTCTCCCTCTAGCCTCTTCGTGTTGCTTCGGCAGAAAAACTTGGACTGCCTAAAACTTAGTTTTATGATACTTAAACCATGAAATTTTGTCTGGGGAACACATCCCCTAATTTATTTTTTTCTTTTTGCTTAACCAATCAGGATTACTTTCTCTAGCTGCCAAAACGTTGTTAGCACTCCCATCGAAGTCAGAATAATTGTCTAGACCGCCTATATTAGTGACAATTCTGGAGAATATCTTTCTATAACACCTGTTTCAAATGGCCCAAGATTTCTGAAATATTTACTCTGGCTTGTCTCAGTTCTGTCATACGTTATAATTGGCCTCTTCCATCTGTTTGGTCATTACCGAACGGACTCTAATTAAAGTTCGCTTATGCCTCCAAACGAGAGAGGTTAACTATTGCAAGCTGCAAAGTTATTGCGAGCCTAGCCCATACGTCAATCTTAATGGTTAAGTATCACGCTGACCACGACAGAATGGACCGCTAAATTATCTAAATATTTTGTAATATTACATTCTAGTGCCATACTTCAAGCATGGATAGACTCGACATCCTGTAATCGGTCCATATTCTAGTACCACATTTCGAGCAGAAATTGACTCTACATCCTGTAATCGGTCCATGGTCTAGTACCACACTTCCAACATGGATGGACGCTATATCCCCTTTTAATCCATCATAGTCCAATCTTCTTCCTAAAACGTTCTTCTTATTTTACACCTTGTTTTGCTCTATTAAATACTCTGACCTATGAACCTATGCCATATGATAATTTATCATCATAGATTATGCGTTATTTACAAGTAGAAGATATATATTTGAGGCTTCATCTTCGGTCCATGCACCATTACTAAAGGCGTTTTGGTATAATTCAATACTGAGATAGTTACATTTATAGCAGTGTGTCGAATGAGTTGTAGAATTCCGAGAAGTGATGCAGTATCCATGATAGTCATGACTTGGAAACAATTGTTTCGTATTTCTAACATTCCTAAATGTTTAAAATCGTGTATTCCATTGTGGAACATCGTTACAGCATAGCTCTAACGTGCCACACAAGTGACCTTTTTCCTGATTTACCTTCTACTGCGGGCATAGTGTACTCAAAGGAGCATAAACGGCCCAACTTGCAACATCGCTTGAACATTCTTTTACAATAATCAAGATAAACATTAACTTAACATATTTATTCTAAAAGGAACAGTGATGAAGTTGAGTCTTCAACAAACAGGCCATTTCGCATTGATCGACCTAGTTACATGTACGGCTTCTTTAGTCCATTTTTAATCGAGAAAGCCGTTTTTAAAGTTCATACAGCATATTGTATAATAAAAATTAATTAGTTTCGTACAGCATATTGTATAATAAGACATACGCTAATCACGCATATCGATTAAATCTTGGGAAAGTATATGCCCTCGTCCTAAACGGCGCTAAGTCGCCGAAAAAATAAGAGCAGTAGATCCTGTGACGATAGTCATTGCTTTCTAATATTGATGAATACAAAATTAAAACATAACTTCCAACTATAAATGGAGATAATGACCACTACATAAATCTACTTGAATACATCCAGTTCATGTTTGTTTGTTTATGATTTAAATAATAGTTTTTTATAAGTCGGTTGCTCTCAGCGGGAGATATTAGATGGACATTAGCTGTTAAATATTTGCTAAATAAAAAAATTATCTTTGCATGATGTATTTACCTTTGGTGGGATACAAAAACATCTTGGACACCAAAATAGAAGAAACAAAATACAGTAAAATATGGTGTATAGTGGTCATGTGTAGCAGGAATTATCCCATTGTTAAATCTGACAGTAACACACACACACACACACACACACACACACACACACACACACACACACATATATATATATATATATATATATATATATATATATATATATATATATATATATATATATAGTCAACATCTACAAAAACAAAGCTCTTGTGTATGAATAGCATTAGAGTGAATAATCTTGTTGATTTTACCTTAGAATCTAGACAATGTAGATGATTAATTCTTGGTAAAAGAAGAATAAAAAATAATAAAACAACTACGTTGAAAGTACGCTTGACCAGTAAAGGTTTTCGTTATATGGTTATTCTATGTGAAAAAGCCTTGAATATCGAAACTGATGGATAAACGAATAAATAACTTAGAACATGATCTGATTGAGTAGTCGACGTTAGACTTCTATCGGTTAGACCTCAACTGTCTAAGCTGAATGGCTTGCGGTTTGTGTGGATGGTACAAATGTATCGTGGATTAGATCAGTCGGAGGCATTTTATCTGGCTTTCTGTGATACGTTATTCTTCTAGCAGGGTCATATAGCTTAATGATCCATATTTGAAATGACTGACGCCCTACTGGTTTTAATGCTACATTACGGAACAGATACGCAAATGGCTCAGTCAATCAAATCGCTGAATATAATCAAGTGGATTGAATTAAGTCAGGCTCGGAAAAGCGTTGAGCCTTAACACTCCCTCCAGATACATCGACCTACATATTTTTCAAAGCTGACGATAACGTATAATTAGACAAATGATTCAATTTCCATGGACCGTAACGTTAATATCTGGTCAAGTTACTATCCTTTGTGTAAGGTAGGAAATTTATGCTTACATCGTATGAATGATTTATCCAAGTGGAAACATTTTAAACCATCAAAATGACATGCTGCTAACATTGTTTTGACAAAACCTAGTATAACACTCCATCCGCTTGAGATATCCCAGTTTACACACAGTAATACCTTTGAAGCGACAACGATAAGTTGAAAATGGTGTTATGTTTAAGCCTGCTCATGAGTCAGACTTACCGATACGTGGGCTTTCTCTGAAAAATTTCGTTATCTATTTTTCCGGTAATTATTTACAGGTAATCAACACCCTTCATTCATTTAAATACGATATTTGATATATAGCCACACGTAGACAGATTCGAAAGCTTATACAATAATGAATTGCCAATGACCATATCACACCATTCTCTTTTAACGCTCGAATAATACTTCTTCAAAACATTTTTCCTGAATTAAATATCTCCATTTTTGTGTGTTCGATTTCATACATCATGCTTAAGATTTTTTGATATACAGTCTTTAAGACTGATGTTTATCTTGGAACTTAAAATGTCAAAAGTGAAGAGAAACCTGGAATGTCGAAAACACAGTTAGATTTTTTCTGCGAAGAAAATTTAACCAACAATATTCGCTTTCGATTTTAAAGCAATTAAAAATTTTAAAATTAAATTATCCATTCATTCCTTTGTAAGATGTGATTAGATATTGCTTTAAATAGATGTTCCCTGCTTTTTCACAGATGCATTAGTAAATAACTTTCCCAGCACGAATATTGATTGCTTTGCCAGCAATATGGTACTAAGCTTTCATTCCTTGATGTTTTCTATAAGAGATGGTTTCATAATATTGACTAAAACTGCAATTATTTTTTCCATTAGTATATATCAAAGGAAATTTATAGGATTATCGATTGGGAAATGTTAGAGTATTGAACTTTTAGTAAATTTATATTTTTACATAGACAAGCCGTCTAAGCAATGAAAATTATTCATAGTAATTTTAAGGAAGTGTGCATTGTCTTGCACAACTTATATCTGAATAAATGTCACCAGAAAAAGATCATTATCTTCAAAGGTATGGAAAAAGCACCATGTCACTAAAGTTTCCATAAAATATTAAATCCATGTGCATTGTAAATTATTTAAAGTGTGCACATTGTGGTGTTCATCGATTCATCTTATCAAATACACAAAGAAAGATAGGTTGGCGAGTGATGTTTTTCTGTATTTTGCAATTTGAAAAACACAGAGAACATGCGCAGCCCTGTCGTAATTCACTAAAGAGCTTTCAAATCTCATTTAGTTTTCATTGACTTTGTCTTTTTTCAGAGAAATGTTATTTAAAGGACAATTTCAGATACCGTGTCATCGTTTTTCTTTTTCATTATTCATTAGGAGACATGGGTGGCTACTCGTATGCCCGGTCTGATCAAGTATTCAAGGCACTTTGGTAACAAATAATTACATTTTTCTTTCTTTATTAAGGTTTCCAGCAATTTCATTGGAAGATTCCTTTTAAGTTTTTTCTATTCATACCTGTATGAACCGAAAACAAAAATATAATAATTTATCCCCTCCCAATGGCACTGCTTTTCTTTCTGGCATTCGTATAAATTTACGTGTTTTGATGTTTTTGTGCATTGAGAGGACCACTGACATTGGAGACTCTATCTCTCAGTGAAAATAACAGTATCCAGTTACACAGATATATTCGTTAGTTACAGTAAACAATGCACAATTTGGCCAAGACTAGGAATAAAACCTATTTTATTTTCTTTAGCTAGGACACACCGGCTATACTTCTAAATTTAAAAAAAAAAAAAAAAAAAAAAAAACAAAAAAAAAGGGTGAAAGTAATTGAATTGTACACAAATTTAATAATATTATAGTTTAATCATGTGAATTGTTCCATATTGGATATACATTTCAGTATTTTGACTATACAGTCCAATGGACGCTGCTCATTTAGTGATTTAATGATCAAGGGTAAGATTTTGCCAAATGTTCAGGATACTGGATGCTATTTTGAATGTATTCGTGCACGAATAGATAATATTAGAGTGGTCTATTTAAGAAATTTTTTAAATATTTATTATTATTATTATTATCTCTTTATTAGATGCAAATTGATTATTGACCAGTTAATTTTTGTTCACGTTCACTGTCTTATGAATCGAGAAAACAATTAAGGGATGCATTGAATCTGACAAAATGAGGAACCACAGAATGCGTAGGATGGGAAAAATATAAATGATGTTTGAGAATTAGTCTCTAATTTGATTTTGAAGAAAATGAACACTCGTTCTATAGATTTGCAGTGCTTATTAAATAAGTACTTTATGTTGATTATCCATTGGGACAGTTTAAACTGAATTACTTATCGTGATACAGATAACGATCAATATTAGGATTCATTTTTGTTTTAGCGTATGGGTATTGCAAAGCTCGCATATTTTGCGAGAACTGCTTCTAACAGCCTATTAGTAAGTCTTTAATATCATTCACGTTTATGACATTTTCTGTTGTTAGAATACATTTAAAAATGCCCTAATAAAAGCTACACTCACTCCACTATGTATGGATATATTCGAATGAGTTACACGAGTTACTCGTCCCTGTTCTCGTTATGCTCAATACATACAGTACACTTGTTCACTACACAGCTTATGCTTTTACTAAAGGTCCATAGATACTGGATGCAAACCTGATACTGAAATGGGTCAAGCGGATGAAAATAATATATTCTAATAATTGGAACCTTAGATAAACGTATAATAAGAGACAAGGTTATAACTCGAGAAATTGCAGCTGTTTCGCATAGTCCATGATTCCCTTTTGCAGAGAGAAGTTACCGTAAAATAGGGGTCATATTTTTATTTCAGGGAGCTATTAAACATCTGTATGAGTTACATGTAGACGTTAAGAGACAGAGCATGTCAGAATTGTATGAGTTTATTGAGGTCAGATTTTGTTATGCTTGTTCAGCTTTATTAATAGATTGTCAAGCCAAAAGAACGACACGAGAAACTTGTCTATTTAAGTATTTAAGTATTGTTAACAAGAAAAGATCAGTAATTTGCATTTGAAAGAAAAGTTCCAACCATCTCAATTTCCACCCATTTTCGTACTTATTGTCATGCTCATATTTTCAATAAATACAACGGGGGTCACAAAAAGGATAATTCCTGACTGGTCAAAAATAATTGGAACAATGCTTTGTTATTACCACAGCTAGATGTCAACCCAACGGTTGTTTTGAATTCTCTACTTTAGAAACAAAACCAACAGCAATTAATAAAGGAAAAGAAAACGAAAACACAACAGCAGACATTGTGTGGAATTTCGGTGGCAATTGGATGAAACACTTAAAATATTCATTATAAAATTTAAGTTTGCAACATTATTTTTTGGTTTAAGGTAATCACGTGCTTACAAATATATCTTCTGTCATATTCCTTCTGGCGTGACAACGTATCGATAAGGCTTCAGTCCGGAAAATACCTGTGACCTGGGTCAACAGCAACACTACCTGACCAGATGAAAACATTTGGACATTCTCTGTCTCTGAATATCTCAGAGTTCGGACTCCAAACGATGTTTGATGCCTCGTTGAAAGGGAACATTCCCACGTCAAAATACCAACTTAATTACTGAAACGTGTCGCTGTAAATGCATTCACCATCAATAAAACATGAGCTAAATGTGAACCTGCAACATAATAAGTTTATAATATGTATCAATTTAAGAATCATGCTTACATCTGGTACCTGTCGAAAGAACCAAAGTCGTTTTCTTGTCAACATGTACTAAAGTGACGACAAGTAGACAGAATAGCCGTTCGTTATATATAACGGACGCATGTCAAATCTTAAGCCATGTTGAACTTCGGCGCCTGTTCGGGTTAAAATTACACTCAGATTTATTCTTAGGGTACCAATCTGCATCTACTTGTCCCAATGTCGAGTACATAGTTCAGTTTTATACAGATGACCAATGGTTTTAATATATATACTTTGATCTAAGTTACTCATGTCAGGTAGAATTATAAAATTTTTATGAACCTGCATCAGACTTGATAATGACATTTTCTTAAAACTAACTTCGAAACAACAGAAAATCAGCTATTATATGCTCATGTTTTCTGCATTAACTTTACATTGTCAGAATAGTGTGTCCATAACTTTTAAACGTCATGCAATATATATAAAGAAATCTCGTTCATATTTTCCCATACAAATGCAATAACTTATAATTATGCGACACTGGATATATTTTATGGAAAAATGGCCATAGCGTATAAATGGTACAAATTAAAAGTTAGAAATTGTACCCGACATCGTGATTGAAAACAATAATTAAACAAAACAAACAAAAACCGAACAAAAGAAAATTAAATGAAACAAAAGAAAATTAAAGAACAAAACAAGCATTGAATACTGCTTTATCAGATAGTAAATGCTTCAAATGTAATGAGCGATAAACTGTTTTAGGAGATACGAATAAAGACATGTTTCAAATAGGTCACAAAAGCATTATTAGAAGTTATATTTATTGTGGTTATGATAGAGTTTAAACTATGTTCCAGAAACTATATAAAATGCATCAAAATGAGGAATAAGCTGACTGTATTAAATAATTTGGACATATTTACATTAAAAATGCAATAGCTTCAAATTTCGGAGAAAATGAAATTTCCAATCGATCGATCAGATACTTACAAGTCCTTATGAGCTATAATAATAATTTAAAAAAAAAAATAAAAATGAAAAATTTGGAGAAAATAAACGGTCAAGTGTCGGGGCGCGAGGAGTTTCCAAATGTCAAAAGGGCCGTGGCTTTCCAAGAAAGGACACCAAAGCAAAAAAACCTCTGTTGTCTATTAAATCGAAGTATGCATAATACCCAATAAACCTGCTCAAGAATAAAACGATGGTCAAATTTACAGTGACAAGTGAAAGTACGTTTGTGTGTACGTTGATTTTCGTTTTTATTTGTGGGGGATCCGGAAACCCAATCCGGTCCTGGAAAATTCTTTAGAAACTTTCCTCCAGTCGTAAAAAAGTAACCGTTGCCTCTTCCCACTTTGGGAAGACACCATTCTGTGTCACGCAGTAAGCATTTCCGCTATCGACCCATATGTGTACACCTGCGACGTGGACAATATATGTACGGTCATAGAGAAAGAGAATGATACGGCACAAAGTAGGAAAGGACAAGACACGCTTGATCGATAAAGCTGATCGCATGAATGCTCCGATAGGAAAATTAGAGCCTAGCATAGCAGTGAATCAGGAAAATGCTTGCTCGAATTAGAATACGTGCCTGACTGCATAACTTCGTACTTTTGCTTACCCATTAGTTTTACCACTTAAAATGAATTAATGACAATGAAGATTATGCTAATGGCAAACAACTATCATTAACTGAGTCAAAATGCACATTTTGGTAGCAACTAGAATTTATATCAACAAGTTTGTTGACGTGCTGTACATACCTAATTAAGTCTATCTAATTTTGCCAAAAGGAGTATTGAAAATCGATCGACATAACTTGTCCATGTGACCATATATTGGACTTACTACTTGGGTATTCATCTAATTATGTGTTATTGTACAGTGCATGCCATTTGCAAGGTTCAGGTGTGCGAGACAAAGTGTCATTATATTCACACTGCAATACCTTATCATGGAATGGCCTATGCCCATTATGATTAATGCATTGAATTGTAAACTCGACTCGACCTTTTCCTTCGCGTTTTTCAGCTATCATATACATAAGGATAGAAGTAAGAAATCAGTTCAATCAAAAAAGGAAACAACAACCACCTCGGTATTGTTTTAAATATTTGTATATTTAGCATTTTATATATAATTTCTGTTATGTTTAGCACGTGCCCAGCCTGAAAGATATAAGAGAGCAAGAAAATGACTAAGATTCGCATGCGTAAAATTTAAACATGTAGTAATTATATCTTTAAACAAATATGCATGGCTTACCATATAAAACAAGATGGCAAATATTGTGTACTCAGTTGATGATGTTACGAATATGTAATTTAATTACTTGTGTGTTAGTTTTAAATTCTTTTTTTATTTTATTTTTGTTTTATTACATTTTATTATAATGATAATTTTCACGGGATTTGACTATTATCGGAAAAATCCCTTCTCTGTTTTGACCTGATTTGAACGTAAATGGTATTACATTATCAGTATTTTTAGCTCACCTTGGTTGAGACGTTTTGTAAATACTAAGCGAAAATGATTGGCTATTATCAAGGTCATGTTCGGCCCACGTGTTAGCTGAGTTGTAAACAGCCCTTCTTTTTTAATTTATTTCCAGTGTGGGAATCTGATTCTTAGATAGGGCTATTGTAGCATACGTGCAAATTGTCATTTTTTTTTAATGCGCAGTTTGATGATTAAGTGATCATGTGATCCATGACGAGTGTTGAAATGACGTTTTAGTTGGGTTTAATACCCACATCTCAGTGAAGTTTGGTCAGTCGTATTTTAAACATAGAGAGCTCCAGAGGTTTTTATTGTTGATGCCAGTTTGTTCTGAAGTTCGTCTATTTTTGGGGATTTAATAATTCATATTCTCTAGAAAACTACAGAAGTGCTCTTCTTTATAAAACTTCTGGGACAAAGACATTCAGTGGAAATTTATTCTGGAATTTTAAACAGAACATTAAAATTGTATTCCAACGAGGAACTGTTGCCATCACTACAACGACCTCATCTGACGTCATCGCCTTCTATAATGGAACTTCATCGAGATTCGAACCTGGATTCAATTAGAACTGTTTAGTGATAGGACTTATATTTTTCAATTCTAGGATTAATTTTTGGATGATATTCACAAACCGTAAGTCCTATTTCATATTTTTATCTTGTTTTCAAGGGAAATAAATTATTTTGTTAAATTTACAAAGCTTGTTGACTTCATTCTTTTCTTTTGTTACTTTTGTACGAGCCTACACGTGGCAATGACCATAATCCATCCATGTACACATTCAAAAACTGGTGTGTGTGTGTGTGTGTGTGTGTGTGTTCCGATTTGTTTCTTTTTTCTACCAAAATGAACAGATTAAATTAAATGTGCAAAAAGGGCGGTATTAGTGCCACAGTAAGATTATAACTTGCAAACTTGTAATATTTATACACATATTGATGACTATAACCACCTCTGTTATAACGTATTGTCATCATGATCTGTCACTTTGCTGAGAAAACTGATGTGTATTGTTAGCATTTTCTATTTCATAAACAAATTGCAATATCATGTCAACATTTTCAAGCTTGTTTTGTTGAATCCATCTTGTATTTGCGTTTATAAAACTCTTTCCATCGACTTAATGATATATATATCACAATATTGATTTATCATCCATATATGTCGATATTTGTTGTTAATTAAATATCGTAATTAGTACCATTGCATGAATTACAGTGATGATGTATAACGTTTTCTTAGCATGTGTTCAAAAGCAGGGGTTTCGTAGCCTTAGTAACCGTTACTTGTATACTTGTAGTGGATCTTCAGGAAAGAATCAATATTCATTTTCTCTTAAAGTCTGTATTATATATATATATATATATAT
>JAECUM010078366.1:0-14383 GCA_016617855.1 Megalonaias nervosa | reverse complement strand
AACTTGTGCAATGATTATTTTGTAATTGTTTTAATTTTATAATAAATTCAACATCAATATCAAAATCACGATTATTTTTTTTGTCACATTGCTTATAACCAGATAGTTTTTTTTCTTATTACGTCATTATTAACAATTTGATCATTATCTTCTATAAAATTCATAATAACCCTATGTAATTGAGATATTCTCCTGACTCGAGATACTGCAAGATAGACTAAGTTTGACCATTCGATACGATCATCTACAATCCAGATATTTGTATCAGAGATAGTTAATCCTTGTGATGAGTGAATCGTTATAGCGTACCCTAACACCCACGGTGATTTATTCATACTCAGCGCATTCTCAACGACATTAATATCGACTAAAACAATGTCATTCAATACAAGATTCTGTACCCGGACATTTTCAGTGTCTCCACCTGGTATTTCAACTTCAATATTCTGTCGTCGAGTATCTGAGGGGCGATAACACAAAGGTACAGGTAGATCTGAAAACTTTTCTTTATGTAACAAAAATAATTTATTCTGTAGTTCATCACGAACTATCTTTCTACTCGCGACTATCAAATCAGCGGGATTCCATAAAGTCAAAAATTCATTCATAGAAGTCTCTGGAATTACTCCTCGCATTATCTCACATTGTACTCTGTCTGGTTGAAGTCTGATTAATTTTTTAAATTCCTTCAGCGGTTCATCGATAGCTCTATGGTCATCATTTATTTCTTCATAATAATCTACGTTATTCTTCAGCCATTCATGTGGAGACTCTCCAACAAAAGGTGGTGGTTGACCATGATCGCTGCACATTATTACAGCAGTATTCTTTGTTAATAACCAATCAAGAAATGTTTTTAATATTTCTAACGACACCGTACATATCTCGTCCCATATAATATATTTAGGTATATATTTTTCACCCATCCGCGATGGAGTCCATAAGTCTCCGCACCATCTAAAGAAACTGTGATATGTACATGATTTTACTCCTGGTTGTTTTATTTCTCTAGCAAGTTTGTGCGTCGGTGTTAAAACAATTATATCCGAATTATTATTTATAAATAAATTAATTACACGAGTTGTTTTACCTGAACCACCACACCCATTAAGATAAACGGTCTTATGTCTAGATACAGGATCGTACACAGATGGTGCAGATGATTTTGATGTTTGATTATTATTTCTGTAATATGTCTCCACAATTTCAACATCCGCAGATTCAGAATAACTAAATATATTTTCTTGTTTTATTCTCCATGTTCCCCATTCACCATTACCGAGTTTTAATAAATCTTTATATTTTTTATGTACATAAAATGAATCCGTAGCGACTCTGACAGCGTGATGAGGAAATTTATTTATCATCGATAGTAGGTTTATCGAAACATATGCCAACATCGAAGATCTTAAATGAGTAAACTGCGGTGAGTCGCCATCAAGGTAGCTCACAATGGTACCTAGTTTTGTTCCATCTGATAAATAAGCATTACATCTGTTTATAAACGTATTTTTCTCAGTTGTATCAGCGATTATAAAATCTAGTTCAGCATCGTCCATAATCAATCTTGTACATGCTCGTTTATAATCGTATGAACCACCTTGAGTAAATTTACCGATTATCTTTCTACCGAGATCTTTTGTAAATTTCTCATCGTATTCGTTTCTGCATTTATTTATTTTAATAATATGATCTTCATCAATATCAGGGAATTCTTTTCTGGTGTCATCGATATTAAATCTATTTGGTTCTGGTAACCAAACTTGCTTCTGTGAACTATACGATATAATCGCTTCAGTTACTCTCAACGATATTAAAAATCCAACATCAAGCATATACCGCAATAGTACTATCGGAACCCAACATCGCTCTGAAAAATGTCTTCCAAACCAAGCATAAGTAATCGGATGGAGATTTTCTGCAAACTCGAATGATTCTACATGAGCAAATCCGGTTAAGTCAAAATCTGGTCCTTCCATGGGAAGGGGTCCGTTTATCGCAACCCTGGTCATGTCATGTGTAGGATGTCCGAATCTCTTAAAGTACTTAGAACATACTCCATATCCAAGAAAACTCCCAGGATAACACGCTACCATATCAACTGAGATAACATCACTATGGTTGTATTTGGTATTCCATAACCCACCGTGACCATATTCTATACAGCTTTTCTTGACATCTTCAAGGAATTCTGATCGTGTAGTTTTCCATGAATTTTTTTCCTGAGCGAAATGGGCAGCAACCGATGGTACGGTAAAGCAGTTATTCAGTAATTGTCCAACTATGACATCATCAGAGGTATATTTCAATGCAAGATGTTCCATTTCTTCATGGAGAGATTCTGTACGATAAATATCACCATTAGGCCGTACAAACTGATCGTAATGATCATATTCCGAACTCTGAAATAACCAAACAGACACAGGGTCGCTTTTACTTATATTTTTAATAAAATCAAAAATGTCACCGTTATAAAACTTAACTTTTCTATCTCGTGGAAATATCGTTACAGCATTAGTCCATGCATGTGCATTATGATCAACGATTGTTATAGGGTTTCCGTTTTTTATATATTTTGGTTCGTATAATATCTCTCCGGTTAGTGTTTTTACTGTTATTGGAAATCTTAATAACTTTTCTAGATCAGCGACATCCTTAATAGATGCACCAGCATCTTTAACGGATTCTGCCCATTTGTTTATTTTTTTATGTCTTAAATCAGTTAAACCATTACCACGTATCGCATTTGTAAAATGTTCTGTAACTCGTTCAGCTACGCAGTTTATTCTCGATATTTTCATCGGTTTCAGATCTGTAACATTAGGTTTATCATTCAGCGGAAATATTCCATAGACAACTGCAGTTGCTGGATAACTCTGTATATAATAGGGTTTATCAATGCCAGTAAGTATTCCAGGCTTAGATTTATTACTTAAAAGAACAATATTACCCCCGGGCTGCACACGGACTGGATCACGCTTATCACGAATAATCCAAATATCTTCTTCTGTATTTACAATAAATTTTATTAAAATAAAATATTTTTGATTATCAAGGTGATTAATAATTACTTTTCCTCGTTTGTCATTCATCATATTAATAACATTTCCAACTCTGAATGTTGACCATGCATGAACTGCACCATCGTCACGAAATTCCTTTTTTGCTTCACGAATGCGTTCGATTACCGTTAATGCCAGATCCTGCATCGAAGTACTAAGTTTATATTCTGATAATCTATCAAGGTCAAATCTAGCAGGGGAAGGTTCAATAACGGATAATTTCTCCATTATAATTAAGGCAAGTATATATTTAATTGAACATTAATCTTTTGTATATGATTGAAACACAAAACAAATGTGTTTGGCTAAAAATTGGATATACTTCTATTTGTAATAAATCATGTGTGAACAAATACTGTAGTTATCATATGCAATGTGTTAGAAATGGAAGTCTAGGACCAAAACCGTGTATCGTGTGTAGTGCTGGAGTGCGAGGAAAAACTCAACTGTGCGCGCAATGCGGTGGTAAAAAGTACAGAGAATTAAAACGATATTATGACAAAAAAAATAACGCTGACTCTCCTATAAAAACCGAAGAAGATTATTTGGCTAGATTTTCAAAAAAAATAATGATTTAAACAAATAGTATTATATATAAATGGAACAAAATGAGTTTGTATCACATCCAATCCTTATCAATTATGAAGCATCTCGTGATGGCGTGATTAGAAACTGCAGATTGAAAAAACCAGTAGGTAGTATTTGTAATACTGGTTATCTTAGATTTACTGCTAATGGCAAGAAAAATTATTACTCACATAAATTCGTATTTGAATGTCATTTTGGGGTCATTAAAGATGGACTTGTAGTTGACCACATTGATGGAGACCCCCAGAATAATCGGTTATCTAATTTACAGGCTATTACACAAAGTCAAAATTCCGCACGTGGAAATACTGGAAGGTGTAAATTATACAGAAAGAGAGCTATTAAATCTGTAAATACAGAAACATACCAAGAAATAACTTTCCCATCAATATATACGGCTGCAAAACATTTTAGCATACATCCACAATCAGTACAATACGTGGCAGAAAATATACGGAAATCTGCCCTTTCAAAAACATATAATCAGCGGATAGTATTTGAATATGTCTAACTCTCTGTTCTTACAAAAACAAATAGTTCGACTCTGTTAATTTTCCTAAGGGTTTTGTTTAGCCATAATTACAGCTGTCCTGATTGTACATGCTTTTTATTGTAAAAACATTTCAGTGAATTTGGATCTCAAGTACTGCAAATAAAAATAATTTTTATAAATATTTAGTCGTTTTTTTATTTCGTTAATTTTGTCACGAAAACTGCGTTTTTTGTTCGAAAATCTCATTTTTTATGTGAAAAATGACCAAAAATCAATGAAAATCAGTCAGACTTTGATAGATTCTGAGGGTGAAAACCCCAGGGGGGTTAACGGGAATTAGCATTACGTTTTTGATTTATCGATGAAAAACTGATTTTTTATGTATTTTTGTCGTAATTCGCTAACAGAAATCTATATAATATAAACAAAAGAACTAGAAAAAACCAGAAAAAAATGATTTTTGATCGATAAATCAAAAGTGTAATGTTAATTCCCGTTAACCCCCCTGGGGTTTTCACCCAACAAAAACTAGCAAACTCAACGAAAAACTTTGCACAACGGGTAATATTATACTTGATACCTACTGAAACATAATGATTGGGATACAATATACTTGTCAATATGTGTAGGTTGCATTATACTAAGCAGAATGTTAATTTTCCCAAGGGTTTTGTTTAGCCATAATTACAGTCACTGACTCTGTCATGGGTTCATCTTCATCGCTGTCAGCGTCATTATCATTTTTTACAGAATCAGATAGCATAATCTTTCTTAATTGCATTACACGATTATCCACAATCTTTTTTCTTTCGTACTCGTGAGACAGTTCGGATTTAATATTTTCGATAGAACGTGCAAGAGGTGCAAATAGCTTTATCTGATTGTCGTTTACCATGGCTAGTGATTCAAGCATGGATTGATAAATTAATTTTATGAATCTGTAGTTTGAAGATAATGTATATTTATTATCGAATTTTCTCTGTTGCAGTAATTCAAAATCGCACATGATTTTCTGAGGGTCGAGATTATCAGATATTTTTATTCCGTTATGTTTTAGTTTTTTAATAGCAGAAATAATATCATTGATGTTTTCTTGGTTCATTATATAATAATTATTTCTTTAATATAAAAATAAACAAAAATATACAGCGCGGGGTGACATTCGGTCTACCATTCCATAGTTGTATCAGATAAACCTAATGAGGTTCCTCTTTGTTTAGACATTTACCCCCAAAGAGACCCCTAAATATCCGTAACCGAAACTTTAGAGGCTCAGAGGGTTGTCTATACGTGTTATTAGTTTACCCCCGAAAGAATTCCTAAATATCCGTAACCGAAACTCTAGGAACTCAGAGGGTTGTTTATACATGTGTAGGTCTTATTTTAGTGACCAATCAGATTCTGTTTATTGCCTTACAAGAATTCCTAGATATCCGAAACCGAAACTCTAAGAACTCAAAGGCTGATTGGTCTTTGTGACCGAACCTCGTTAGGTTTATTTTTAGTTTGCGATTGTGTCTTTTGGAATGGCCCCTGTGTGGGGTACCCCTTTAGTGAAGTCACAAGGTCACGACCTCATATCACCCCCCGCTGTATATTTTGATGAGATGATATGATGATGAGATGATAATGATGAAATGATGAAATGCCGTCTTCACGTAGCACACCATAACGATCAACCAATGGGTTATTCACAAAAGTGAATCCACCACGTGTTGACGTAGTGGATTGGTGTACTCTGAAGACGGGGGTGGCTGGAGCCCCCAATAAATTATAAATTTTGGCATAAAATCGCCCCCGCAGATAATTTATCCTTCTTGGGTTTCGAACTATGACCCTCCGGATGAGAGTTTCTACACGCTATCAACTGAGCTATCGGATCTTGTTATAAATACATATTGAAAAAGTTAACATGTGTTTACCAATGTGTCAGTCATATCGTTATTCCTAAAAACTACAATATTCTTAACAAAAACCACATTTTTCTGTCTAAAATGAGATTTTATATTTCTAGTTTTCCAAAATATATATAATTCTGTACAACACTGAGTCTATGCGTGCAGCGGATATTGATTTAGTCATAATATATATAGCGGTCTTAAAATAACTTTACGCATATGGAATAATCAATATGCAACCACAACTTTCTAGATTACGGATTTTATGTAAACAAAAGAATAAACATCCGGATAAAAACGTTCTATGAGCGTACATACAGGTTTATATTAAGAGATTCGTTTCTCGTGTCCAGAATGTTTCCTGCCTGGTCAGTGAGTTTGAAATTTATTCTTGTCAGAAATGGATTATGAACTCGCAGGTAAACGGGATTAATTGGTTCTACCACAATTAGCCAGCCTGGGGGGGTAATCGGGCTAAAACTGAATAATATGTATCCTTGCTCCGCAGTACCACTGCGGTGGTTAGATTTAGAAAGATCTACCTGATAGCTACCTTCAATAATATCACATACCAGATTGACTGCAATAACTGATGTTATGTTTACAATGCCCGGTGATATATGTCTACCGGCACCAAAGGGGTTGTTATTGTGTTTTAATATAACCGGTGGTGGGGCTATTTTTCTCCACGATTCAATTACTCCCGGATAATATTCTTCAATAAGATTACTTAATGATTTCTTCATTTCAGCGTTATTTAAATCTGGTATAACAAATGTTTGTAATCTTTTTCTGTTATTTTATAATGATTAAGAAATACTTGTATTAATGTTGGACTTATGTAACCATCTCCACTAAGATCAGTCGCAACGTTTATAATACTTCGATTGGCGATGTATAAATCGAATAAGATACCATTTAAATGTTTTATTGACTCGATTATTTGCTGCTTTACACTTTCATTATAATGTTGAGATAATGAAATAAGTAAATTTCTTAAATCATTAAACGTTTTATCGTATTCAGGTTTAAGAGTATCTAAAAACTGTTTAATAAATTCTACATCAACAATACGTCGAATACTCACCGGAGTCTCTGATACCAACTTAATAATAACTATTGATCTAGGTATCTTGGGGATCCTTTTACCGTCAAAATCGGTAAAGTAGTATATATCATCGTTTGGATCAGATCCAAATACTATACTATTCCATGGTTGGTTTTTTCGATATTCTGGATCTTTAATGAATTTTTCTTCACCCGTTTTAAATTCTTCTAGTTTTGGTTCTGAAACTCCATTATAAACAGGTGCGACATCAGGCCATCCTAACACGGATCTAATCGAACTTTGATAAATATCTACGGAGTAATCAGGGGAATTTATTTCAATAACCGCAGATAGTGTTGGTTCGTGAACAGTAATCGCTATTTTAGATTCTTTCCCCGTGATAGATTTAATTCTGCGTTGGAATTCATCATTAATCTGTTCTATTTGATAACTACCCGTTGAAATTCCAACAACCTGCCAATCAGGTGTTCCATCCGGTTTATTTTTATTCGCAAATACCAGTGAATTATTTGGTTGTTGTCCACCAAACGGTTTTGATCTAATATTAGGCCAACTATAATAAACTCGTAATTGCGCTAATGCTATTTCCTTTGCTGGAATTGCAGTCGGAAAATTAACGCTAAATTCAGGATTGGTTGAACTTAATGATATCATAGTAGTTTTTGACGGCGTTGTATTAGCTACGATCTGCTGTAATAGTTCGCGCGACTCTGACATTATTATTATAGTTATTATTTAATTCTCCATCTTTCCGTGATTATCATTAGCGATTATAAATGCTTCATCGTAGGTTTTCATTATCGTTACAAACTCTTCATCGGATATTTTACCATCACCGAGATACGCTGAAATATACGAGCATAATTTAGTGTATGCGGCTGTTGCTGTGTGCAATTTCATCACGTACTCGTTTAGTTTATCATTCGTACACGTAGATATTTTCTTAGCGATAATACTGAAAATACCTGCGCATGTTGTTGCCGTTGAAACTATAATCGTTACAACTGCAGGCGCTGTCATCGTTATTGTTGATAATAATAATCCACTTCCAGCAATAACAGCAGAAACCGAGTATACCATTATATCAATAACGACCATACGACGACGATATTTTTTTACCTTTATCGTGTAATCGTCGATGATATTTTTTAGTTTGGTTTGACACTCACATACTTGAGCGTATCTGTGACGTTGAACGTCGATAAATGATTCTTGATTCATTATACTTATTTAAATAACTAATTCGGGAATTTCGGCTACAAACTCAATACACCACCAATAAGTCGCTGCGGTTAACTTTTTATCATTCGCTATTAGCATAAATATTTCTTCAGTATCTTTATTTAACACTATAGACACAATTCCAGAAAAATCATCGGTTGAATGACGCCATGGAAATGTGGTAAATATACTGAATTTTGCACTACTAAATACAGATAATCTGTATACACCAGTAACCTCTGCAGTGTGTTTAAAAGTGTTATTTTCCTGCGACCATGTTGCCTTTCCTGATGCGACTGTGTACACGATATTAATGATCTGCTTGTGAGGAATTTTAACGAGATTAGTTTTTTGAATAATGTTAGGAATACCACTAATGATATCGTTGAGTCTTGCGTTAATGTCAGCGAGATTAATAATAACAGTAGGTGGAGTTCCAAAAATTCGTTAATAGATCTGTGTACATTTCTACGAAAATTTAGAAATGTTTGTACGTGATTAAAATATTCAGTTCTAAATGAAGCAATTCCATCATTAATTGTCGTTAATGAAGTAGTTATTGGAATTTCCTTATCGTCGACGTATTTCTTCGTTGCGGCGTCGAAATCTGTTTCTGGTGTTCTGAGATTATTAATACCATTATTATTCATGTCGAGAAATGCACGCATTGTACCACCGCGCACTGACACGTATTTGGATTCTTGATCATCGACGTATTTTTTTGTTGCTGCGTCTGTATCTGCGATTGGATCTCCAAGATACGTAATTTTTCTTCCTGACATAATAACGTCACCGGTAAATACATCACCAGTTTTCTTAACATAATCGTTAACCGACTTACCGGAATCCTGTATTTTACCCTGATCAGTGAAAGTAACGACATTATTAACAACCGCGTTGGGAATTCGTACAAGAACATCTAGTAGTTGTATATTACTCGTTTTTAATCGTCCTTGTTTATCCTGAAAAACGACGACTTCATTTTGATCCACACTCGTTATATTTAATAAATCATCGATTTCATTTCTGAGCTGATCAATGGTTGCATATTTAGATAAATCGACCTTCTGAGCTCTACCTGAGGATCTTCCGTAAATATCTACCATTATATTTACTGATATCAGTTTAAGTACTATGACGTAACGTAGTGAAAGCGTGTACGACTTTATGAGGCGGTGTTGTTGATTTTGATACAGCATCAAGCATAGCGAGGGTTTCACGACCGCATATTGGAGGATCAGTTATTTTTTGTGTCGGTAGCGTTGAATACCAGATTGGAGCAGTATTATTACTGACATAATGAAGAAATTCTTTCGGTGGTGCTAATCCATACGAATCGAAATAAATAATTCCACGTGGATCAATTGCATATGCGACCCAGTGCGTGCCTGGGCCAGAATTTTTATCGAGATTAATAATACCGGTTTCATGTTGCATTGCAACGGTAGGTAATTGATCGCGCATAAAAACACCTCTGAAATTTTTTATTTTTAATTGCTTAGCAGCATTAAGTAAATCAAAATTGGACATGGGTGTTATTAGTAAACTGTCCCTGGTAATCTTAGACCTTTTCCGTACCAGTGTGGGGTCCCTGGTAATCTTAGACCTTTTCCTTTTTTTTTGATTCCTTTTCCGGTTGCTTTCTTTAACGCCATTCCAGCAGCTGTTCCAACAGCGCCTAGCGCAGCTGCTTTTGCAACAGCTGGTGCTGCAGCTGCTATTAATGCTGGTATTGCTGCGAGAAGTGGAAATATACCACCCGTTTTAGCGATGTCTTTGATGGCGCCCGCAGAAAGATTAAGTTTAACGCCTTTATTTGATTTTTTAGCGTTATTGAAGTTTTTAAACTGACGCTCGGTCAACGATAGTTTATTTGCACCGGTCATCTGTTCTCGCTTTAGCGATATTTTTATTCCACAATTATTTTTTGATGCTGATTGCAGCCTTTTAATCTGACCAGGAGTCAGACTTACACTAACGTGATGATATGACATTATAATTATTATGAACGATCTAATTACATGTTTAGAAAATATTTTACATATTTTCTACTGGAGCATCAATAACTCTCATTCGTCCACCAACACCTTCGAGTAACATCGATTTATCGCTGAGTATAACAGCAATTGTTCTGTAATTAGGAACAGCTGCAACATCTCTATTAACACGAGCTCGAAAATGAATATCTACAACAGATTGTCTGTTTAAATCTAAATGTTCTAATGAAAAGTAATAAATCGGATACAGCGTTGTAAAATCTAACTGAGATATTTGTAAACCAGTATCAATATTTTGATCACGACCATTGAATGTCATTAATCGATGATATGCACGTGCTACATGATTTTGATCGAAATTCAGTAATATATCTTCGGATGGTTCTTGATGTCCATTTATCCTTAATGAAACTTCAGAAACACCGAGTTTGTCAAATATCATTATACTTTCATCTTGATCGTTTATTCGTGCATTATTTTGAAACGCAATAAATATATGTCGCGGTGCAGAAACACCTTGTTGTGATGCTATTTGCCATGTAAATAAACCATCAATTGCACTCTGGATAGCATCTGTGGTCATAGTCAACCACGATAACGTCGATTTACCACCTTGACTCATGAAAGATAACAACCGGTCATCTTCGGATATTGACGGAGTCATCACTGGCATCCACAGGGAAAGTTTTGTAAGAATTACTTTACCAGCAGCAACTGCACCAGGTCGCCAGATTGCATCATTATCATCGCCTTTTCGTACAAGTACAACTGTGTGCTTAGCTCCGAAAATGACTTTTCTGACATTTCTACAGAATCCAAAGATATGTGACAGTGGAATCGCACATGAAAATGCTCTCCTATCACCTTTTAACATTGCTCGACGTACTGCAAATCCTAAGTTGAAATTTGCATTCATTGATGTTACTGCAGTGGTATCTGCAGCTCCTCCTGCATCTCTTACATTACCTATAGTTACGTTTCTACTTTCTGGAAAATCAGTTGTATCCTTTGCAAACATCATTGACGGGCCAGCCGATCTTGAATAATCGTCGCTGTATCTTGCAAGGCCTAGTATTGTCGTTGCAACATCAACGTCTTTCTGGATTGATTCAATATTTTTCCGTCAATCATGTACGTAGCGCTGTCAAATAACGCCATAATACCATTATTAACAAAACCAACCCTATCATCAGCTCCATATGCTACTGGTGCTGCAGGAACAGCGTTATTTAAAATTTCACCTTCTACTTCAATAAATGCCTCAGCGGGTAAGAAATACCTACTTGTATCTTGAACCTGTAAGTTCGATTCGTCCACGCTGATCTGGAATTCGTGCGTCATAAGAATAATACTGATAATCGCGCACAGACTCATCTTTGAGAACTGGTGCATCCATGTCAAACGCGGGATCGGATATGCGTTTAAACATCTTTATTATTATCGTCTTCGTCTAACTCGAAGACCACTTCGGGAAGTGAGACCACTTCCTGCTATCAGACTAGCGGTTATATTTTTTTCCCTTTCCGACATCGGGATATCAGCTAACTCCGCTAGTTTTTGATTAGCTGCTTGATTTATTATTTTACTTACACTTGCGGGCATCACTTCGGTGCTAGGTAATTTCACAGGTCGGGTCGGTCTGCGTATTAATCGTGATAATCTATCTTTAATTGTTGAGAATGCTTTGCTAGCGAGATTACCAACAGCGCCTATACCCTTTTCACGAACAACATCAATAGCTTTCATTCCTAGTTGCTTTGCAATCGGTATTGCTTTTGGGGTTATCCTTCTAAACAGACCCTGAACAACATCACCTAATCCATCTCCGTAGGTCGTTTTGTATACAGGTAATCGAGAGTTTATTACCCTGACCATGGTAGGTCCACGAGTATTGTCTATGATCATTTTATTATTAAGTGATTTTATCACTAATTACATACTTAGTCACTATAATAATCGTCACTGATTTCATTAATAAGAGATCGATATACATTAATATCCATGATGCCGCCACTAAATAATCGTTTACAAATATAAGCTGCTTCATTAATGATTTCTGGGGAATTATTACCAGCTCGTTTTCCTCCGATGAGAATTTCTAGTCGATCGACATCAGCAAGAACGTTATTGGGACAAGTAATAAGACCACTTCCTAAACCACTTCCAGTTGCTTCGGGAGCGTCTTGAAATTCTTCTTCTTCCTCTTCTCTTGGTTTCGGTGGTGTTTTTTTACTTGGTTTCGGTGGTGTTTTTTGTGGTTCTGGATAATCACGAAGTGATTGTTCAAATGTTTTTTGTTTTGGAGGTTTTTGTTGTCGTTTTTGTTCTCGTTGTTGTCGTTCTTGTTTCTTTTGTTCTTCCTCCTCCTTTTTTCTTGATTTAATTAAATCATTAATTTCACTAATATAATTCCGATATAATGAATCATTATCTCTAGCTTGTTCAACATTCTTATTTATGCGATATAAATATTTTCTCCATTGTTCACGGTTTTTAATATCTTTAGCGTGTTCAGGTTTCATTAATTTATCTCTTTGACTAAAACCATCCACAGCAAACTCAGCTAGTTCATATAGTTTCAAATTTTTAATTACCTTAATAGTTTCTTCATTAAATTTATTTATCAATTCATCAGTACTTATTATACGACTCTTTCGTTCAGGATCTAATGCTTCAGCACCTTCTGCTTCATCATCTTCTTCTTCAGCATCTTCAGGTTGATATTCATCCTCAGGTATTTCCGGGATTGGCATCGCAGCAGCTATTTCGGCTGGAAGTTCACGTAAAAATTTTTTTGTCTTTTTTGTTCTTCTTGCTATTTTTTCGGTTCCTTCTGCTATTTTTCCAGTTACTTTAGCGGTTTTCTCCAACACAGGTTGAATACCTTTAGTGGTCTCAGTGATAGGTTTAAATAATTTTTTTGTATCCTCTTCAAATTCAACTTGAGATTCCTGACGCGATTGTAGTTGTTGCTTAACAGAATCACGAACGGGTAGATATTTTTTAATTGCCTCTAGTCGTTCTCGAGCTAATTTAGCTGAGTGTGGTTCTCCGATACTCATTATTGATAATATCTATATGGCTGTTTAATTTATAGCAGCAGAGAGGGTGAATGACATACGCACGTGACCAGATTGTGAAAAAATCTGGTCAATTAAAGAAGTTTTCATTATTAAAGCAAAAATGTTTTTTTTCTTCAGGGAACCCTTAATTTTCAAAAATAAGGTCTCTACAAAGTTGTAGGGTTCACCCTCTCTGCTGCTTTATGTCTGGTAAAATGAACAGACACTCCTCACCCCCACCCCTACGCGCCCAGAAAAAAAAATCCAAGATAATGAACATTTGAAGGTATATCGATACATTTGCGAATGGTCAGAAATAAATCTAAGATTGGATGCCACTGGGACAGTCAGGCATGTTTGATATCACAGAGACCTATCCACTGAAAGTGCTGTCCTAATCACGAATACTTGTCCTTTTTGTAAAAACGTTACACAAGTGAAAGACCTGTTTAGAATAACACGAACATGATCTTTTTCATGGAGTAAATTATGTCATCTTAATTTAAACAATTTCTGTTAAGCTATGTGCGAATTTAGCTTCATTTAATTTGTTGCGTCATCAACATCATTCTTTGCTGATGAAATCTAACTCAGTCGTAAAAATTTATTTCATGAAGAAATAGTTTAGAATTAAAATGGCTACTCACATTTTGCCCCTTTTCCGGCGTTTACAACAAGCCAAACCCAGACAGTTAACGTGGGAACTGAAAGTAGACATACGAGATCATATAAAAAAAATTAAAAAAATAAGTCAGTATTGTAAAACATTTATTTAAGCTGTCATGCTTGAGCTCAGCAACAAGTTCGGTTGTCTGAGCGCTTTTGACTTTTTGATTTTAACCAATTAAACATCACAATTTTGATATGAATCTGAGTTCGAACATGACCGTGTTAAATAATCACCATATATTGGTCCCATGTTCTTTTTATTTACTGAACATATTGTCGTAGTTCAAAGAGATCTGAGATAATTAGTTTTACGTACATGACTGT
>JAECUM010078364.1:0-20201 GCA_016617855.1 Megalonaias nervosa | reverse complement strand
TATATATATATATATATATATATATATATATATATTGCAATGAACACATATATGGACACATTTTTGTAACTGAAACTATAGAGATCTGTGAACTACATCGAAACCTCTCTGAAACCATATTTCATCATCTTTTTTTTATTCCTTTTCCACGGTGAAAGCTTTGAAAAACCTTCTATTTCTCATATTAACATTCCAAATTTTGGTGAACTTGATTAGCTCATAAAATCTATAAAAAAAATATTCTATACGGTTGGCTGCCTGGTCAAATTAGTATTAACAGTAATTAAGGACATATAAAGCAGCCAGCGCTGCCCACAAACACCCATTTCTGTAACCATTTGCAGTGAGAGTGGAACACGTTTTTGTTGAATGTTTGGACTTGCAATCACACGGTACGTAAAAGTAACGTTTTAACTCGTAGACACTGGCGGATAGAAGGGCCTCATAATTAAGATACCAGGATAATTTACAGCAACGGCGTGCATAATTAGTTAACTGAATGTGTATTCTCGTTTTAGTAAAAGCATTTAGGGCACACTTTTTGCTTGCGAATTGTTGGCATATCTTGATATCTCTTTGGTAATGTGTATACTGTACCAGAACATAGGTGCGGTACCGACAATAGGTTTTCAGAGGCTATTTAAAGGTTATCATTCGATACCGAGGATTTCAGTTTTGGATGAACACACCGGCACGTCTAAGTTGTACGCTGAGGTATACAAACACTCTTGCAGGCGTTTTCATCTAGCCTGAATTCTAAAGTTGACGGTGGGAACGTATTGTACATCTCACTTCAAGATAACTGAAATTACACAATATGCTACTTTTTACGTAATTGTACGATATGCAAAATTGTTATATTCAAGTATTTTATTCAGCCACCCATTTCGTGTTTCCTATAAAACGGTTTTTAAAATTAGTTTATTAAAGCCCTACCACAAACCGATCGTGCTCATGCATACTTCAATAACTAGTTTAATTCTCGGTGGTGCTATTAAATTAGATGGATTTTGATGTATATTCAACAGAAGCAATGTTGGAAGCCACTGATTTAGCTCAGGAAATCTTGCCGAGTGAGCAAATAGTCTTCGCTCGACCTTCCTAAACTTTTCCAGCAGTGTGTTATCAACAACGCTTTCCATACGTTCATGTCCGCCAAAAACTAACAAACCGGCTAGACCTTAATACAACGCTAAAATGTTTTGCTTTGACACATGTTATTTAAGCAAAAGCAAAATCTTACCAGGTTTAGGAAAGCGAGTAGCCATTATTTAGTATTAAACACCTTTGTCAAAAGTATGTTACGCAAACGGCATTCTGTTTTGAATCACATTGTATTTCTTAAACATGGAGCTCAGCATAAACATCAGCTGCAAAGAAAAGAACCATGGTCGAAAGGATACAGGGAGACATACCCGAAAAGTAATATCACGGTAAAGACTCCCACGCTGGCATTTATTTCCTTGCAAAACGTAAAACAGCAAAGTAATAATGAATGTTTGCAAATGCTTTATCCATAGATGCAATATATAAGAATTACCTTTTTATTCAAGTAATATCAACTATTAATCTATTGTAATCGCATTCATTCAACAAAACAGGATATAGCGCAGGAAATTTTTCATGTCTAAAACTCTTGATCATTTCACTATCCTCTGTATTTGTGTATGTGTGAGAGACAGACAGACAGACAGAGAGAAACATAGAGAGACACACACGGAGACAGATAGAAAGACAGAGAGACTTTAATGGTGCCTTCTGCTTACGAACAGGACAAATGTATCAATGTTCGATGACGATTCACAAATGTCACGGAACAATTTTCCTCAAATTATCTGCTGGAAATGTGACTGCCATGGATGTATAATATTACAGCCCACGCCTGCTGTGGGATCCGTAATCAGCATTAACTAGGTTATGATTTTATTTGCAAAGAGTGTAAAATTTAGTCATGATAGATACTTCTTGGAAACTCGACGCGAACCGAGATATAGAAAATACTGAAGCGTTCTTTATATTCTCGTGAACCAGAACGAAATGAAGTATTATACTAAGATCTATACAGATACGAGCTATGTTTTGGTTACATTTTGTGGCATTTTGAAACAAACATGCATGCATTTTCCTAAGCCAAATGAATAGCACAGACATTGCTTCAATTCAACTTACACTACTCTATTAGACACTCTGCTTGTTAACACAGTACTTTATGTCATGCTATGTTGATGGAGATTACAAGCAAGTACACACATTACAAAAAAATAAAAAATAAAAAATAAAAAAAAAATTAGTATAAAAGATGACAATTCGATAATAATAGATGTTCACGGAATGACTGCAATGTATTTATTTCAATTCAAGATTTATTTATCAGAGACGATGCTACGGAATTGTGTGTATGAGAATGTCAAGCTATTATAAATGGATGAAAATGTTGATAGGTTCCTTTGTGGCATAGAGAACTACCCAGGGGTATATTGGTTTTTACCATGGCGATTTAGAAACAATAATTTCTGTTCACTCACTGATGCACGCACAAAGCGTAGGCACTATGGAACCAGCTTTATTTCGAGTTCTCTTGCCATGGACGTGATCACGATGATAGTACTAATAGCTCAGATTCTCTCTGTATCATCACAGTACAGATGAGTCATGTCAGGAAGCTGTCCATGTTAGGGAAGCAACCTTTAGCTGCAGAGCTGGTCCAGGGAATCGTCCAGCTATGTAGGTTTATGTAGCCGGTGACTGTAGTTAATGGTAAGGTTGGTTCGAGGAACGATATTGGTTATTTCAGTGTGAGGGGCTAAAGGGTCTGGACCAACGAGTGTACGGAATAAGGATGTTTTGGGGTGATCCTTCTGTATTGATTATATATGTTGATAAATTCCATAGATTAACATATATGTTGAAAGATCAATGTATCACTCGTGTTGATAAATTCCATGCATTGATCGTATCCCCTGGCCAACAAGATCATTTGTGATTATTTATTCAAAAAGGAACTTAATTCAAACATACAAAAGGTTGAGAAGTACACTGACATGAAAATTGATGTTAATGTAGGAACGGTAGGAGATGGAAAAGGAAAATGGATTAAACGTATATCTGCTGAGGACAGATTGAGGTGAAAGCATGCGAGAAAAGTACAAAGGGCATCGAACAGTTTCAAGCAAACACGTTAACAATTTTAAAATAAATTGTTCCGTTGTACGATAAAACTGATTTAGTTAAATCTTAAGTAGAAGGAGATCTATTTACATTTTAAACTGCATTAAACTCAGAAACTCTAATGCGGTTTACGGCCGTTAAGTAATAAGTAATAAAACAAGAACTCGATAACTGCAAAATTAGTTTCACGAGAAATTAATACCTGGATATGCGTTGATTCATAATTATTGAATTGTAAACAAATGGTATTCTATCAGGAGATGATTCATTTATTATTGATAAAGGGTTACAAATTTAAACACTTCCAGGATTGCTGGCAAATATCAATTCTGAGGTTTCACTACTTATCTGAGCTAAAGGCATGACTTTAATCACGCACCATCATATTTCAATGAGCATAAATTTCGCTTGATAAATAATATAAAGTTAGGTGCTATTAAATCGAATGAATCAAGTCTGTATACAATTTTTATTGACTTGAACCTACTATGACAATACTCATATTCAATAAAGACATTATCAATAAAGCCACCGATGTCAATTATATCGACGTTTTAATCTGGATTGTATGTGTGTCACCATAATGTTATGTACTCCTCAAGTATAAAACAAAACGAACCCAATATCTACAAAGAAACACGTATATATTATCTGAACAGAACATATATTTGATCGAATTTAAGTAGAATGGATGATCAGACATGACAGCAGAATTAACACTGGAGATATACGATCATTATTATATAATATTATTTTTACACAGCGAGAGATGATGAACAGGTGCCTTATTAATATTTATTTATCGGTGTTGCAGTGTGTGTGTGTGTGGGGGGGCTGTTCTTTTTCAGTAAATGCATCTCTGAGAGATACAGAAATAAATAGGGACAGAGAGAATTTTTAAAACATCAAATATCAATAACATACAAAGTTTGCATCACAAGGAAATATATATATATCTTCACAAATAAGAAAAAGACCACAAGGTGTAAAACATCTTAATGCATGTCATTATTGTACTACTTACAATCTGAATAGCATAAACCCTGAACAGCTGGTAATATCTAATAAAATTAATAGGCACACCCTAGCGTGGAACCAGCAAGGCAAGAGAAAGGTTAGCAGACCAAGAAAGACATGGCTCAGGTCTGTTGAGGAAAAGATCAAGGCCGCCTGAATAACGTTGGCAGAACTGAAAAGCACAGCCCAGAACTCTATACTCTAATGAGGGTGGAGAGTTATAAGAGGAATACCTATAGACAAGTTGTGCTTGTCATGTAGATGTTCATTACCGACTACTTTAGTAACGGATACCTTCTTTTACAATTTCATTGCGCAAAACATTTAAATGGTTTTTATTCACTTCCTTTGGATCCTCATTCATCCATATTCTTTGGGAAGGTAAGTATCGACAAGCCCCAGAATGTTGTTCAACAATTTATACTGTCATGTTTTTTGTTGCGATAGACCCGAGGTTATCTTTTCTTGAGCCAATGTAATATCTGGCCACCATTCTGAAAGTCCATAGCTATCAATAGTTTTAGTTAGGAATTTTTTAAAATGACAGGTAAGGTACAAAGTATTCAACAATCAGGATCGAATAGACTTTAGGTAACCTATACAAGTATATTAAATTTTAGAACAATATTGAATATAACATTTAATTTGGGTAAATTCCCATACATGATAACATTGAGATGCAATTTCAATTATAGATTGGTTGTACCTTCTAGTATTTTTAGTTTCGATGTGAAGGTAAAATTGTAAGCTACTAATTCACTTGTAAACAACATAGGAAGATCCTTCGTGAAAGATATAACAATTTCTTATCGTATTAATGATATATTTGAACTAAATGATTGATTATATTATCCACTAAGAACGTGTATCATCTTATCAACTCAGTGCAATTGTATATTTTATAATGATACGATTTAACTAAATGTATAGGTGATTATAATTTGCTAAAGTATCTTTTCTTCATATCAAATTTCATATTCTATTAAAAATACATTTCTTACATACCCCTTCCTTTCTTCTACATCAGTTATGATTGAATATAGCTTGCTACGTCCACAATGTTCTTGCACTGACACGAAGCTTAATTAGTCTGTAACAGTCTTATTGAATTTTCAGATATAATTCATTTAAAGGTAACATCCATAGGATAAACGAACACATATTTACACATCCACACGTCATTCTTTGCATTAAATTACAGTGTAATTATATGGTTCGATGTCATAAACATGACCAAACCTGTTTCTCTGATAAAAAATATAAATAGATGTGGCATCTAAAGCTTATTATAATAAAAACCCATAATTCTCATGATCACACACCAATAATGAAATTAGAAATGTGCAAGCTCCTCATTATCTGGTGAACGCGTTATTCTCCCCAGATACACATTAAAACCAGCCATAAATCTGTCATTTAGTTCAGAGTTTTGTATCCTCTTAGACTGATTAGTGAAAATTCAGGAAATGCTATTGCGAAACCACTGCGAAAACAGTTATTGTCTTGACTGTCTTAACTATGATCCTCTGGAGAAGGATAATAGTGACATTCAAATAACATTTTTACTAAACATTTCCATATGCAGTCATATAATATCTGTAATGAATTTTATGTTACGACCCCTGTTTGAAAATTAAAAACGTCCCACCCTCCAAAAACTAGAGATATGCAATTGCGATCAAGCAATATGACTGCAGTAATGTTTGCCATTAAAAAACTAAAATAGCTGAAGGGGGAGAGAGAGAGAGAGACAGAGATAGAGAGAGAGAGACAGATCATGATGAGCGAAGAATGTCCTTCAGTAATGACAATTTAAATAAACCAATTTTTGGGGAGAATAACATCTGTAAAGTGTATTTATTCATTAACAAGTGTAAAGTTTTATCACATAGCCCGCCTTGAGGGGTGATCAAAGTATGTTCAGTGTAGTGATGATCATACTTGTAGATTAAAATAGTAATACAAGATCTAAATTACTTCGAAAACAATTTTCAACTCTTATATGTTTGTATTTATTGTGATTTTTACCATAGTTAAGTCACATTTTTAGCTGAAGATTTAAAATCTTTTCAGCTCGATTTCAGTTCGTTTCTTGAAATTTCCACCGTTTAATGAAAAATATATCTTCAATACATGTGAAGCTATTATTTTGTGTATGTATTTTCGTTCTACTTCTTGTGGCTGATTTTGCTACCATTGTCATCAATATTACCCTCTCTGGGACTTCCATCTTGAATAAAGAATAATGTTTCATGACTTTATCAATGCTTTTTAAGATTCCAGTTTTAAAATATTTATAACCTAAATTGCTGCTTTGTATAATCATTTAGTATTATTTAAGAACATTATGAATTTTCTGCACTTTAGCTGTAAAAACAGTGTGAGATACTGATGAAAAATATGTTAAACAATCTTAGGATTAATTGTTTCTATAACTTTTTATACCTGTCATTATATTATCAATCCCCTAAGAAATAAAATCAATATTAGTGCAATTGATTGTCATAAATAAAGAAGAGTCTTCATTCAGTTTTACCATTTAAAAATTAAGAGTTCAATCCAGTTTTAATATCACACTCCTGAAACAAATATTTTGTTTTTTGTGCTTTTCTCGATTTAAATTTTATTTAGAGGCGAAGGGTACAATTTTGGTTAACATGTTGGTCAGATGAATAGTTAAGTTGCATTCAAACTAAACAATTATTCTACGCCAGCAGAGAACATATAACTTCACGAGGAACAATTATCAAAACTTCACAGTGAAAAACCATTCAGATTCGAATGAAGGCGGCAAGAGCTACGGATCTCGAGAAAATACATTTGAAGAAAGTAAACACATTCGTGTTGAGGAGATTCGAGGCGACGCTTACAGTGCAATTGACATGGGTAGTGAACCAGAATCTTATTTTCCATTAGCAAACTTATAACGAAAGTGTCCAGAAGAAATATAACAAAATTTAATATTAATTCGGACTCACTTCCTTATGCTCAAAACAGAAAAGCAAAGAACAAAAAAATACAGCCATATGCAGTTACAGAACATTGCAATACAAATGCCGCATTCGGCCAGTTTGAGAACGGACAGCAATTATCAATAGCAGAAGTACATATTAAATTATAGGCATTGAGTTATAGGGTGATATTAATGATATGAGGTGCTACAAGAGGCTCATTTGATATAATCTACATTAATTCTGAAGTTGGTGAAGCTACGTAAACTGTGAAACAATTGGCTTCGTAGAAGGAAGTTCAAACAAAAGAGATGATTGATTCGTCAATTACATATTCAATTACATATTGTTAATCCATATTGTTTTCTGACCAAAATGAAATATATGAATATTATTTTTGCAAGAAGAAAATAAAATAGAACTAAGCGAGAGTTTAGCTTTGCTAGTTCAAAGGTTTCAAACACCGAGGTATCTCTTTACACACAGAAAAGAAAATTTTCCTTTGAAAGGTACAAGATTACATTAGCAAAGACAAATAAAAACATAGTGACACATTGATTATAGTCCATCAAGGTTTGATATGCCTTCTATCCGTTAAAATGTAAATACACAAAGTAACTGTTGCTGTGCCCCATCAAATGCAGACGATTCCTCCTCGAACACATATGACTGTATAATAACAGATGATGAGGTGAAATGGAAACTTGTTGGAAACAAAAGCTCGAGAAGAATAGTGAAACATATCAAGAAACTAATGAAATAAGGTTTGACAGATAATGAAACAAAATGTAGCAGAACAAATCTATCCACACAAGAGGCCAGCTTTTATTTACAAAATGATTCCAAAAGTGACTAGTCCTTTGGATGGTTCGCATAATGAAAGTCCAGTTGAGAATAAGCATCTATATTCCCTGCATTCGATACTTCCTATCAAATGCAGGGAATATCGGCGATTCTTCTCAAATTGAAAACAATACGAACAAAATAAAAGAGTTTTAATTTTTCGAAAGCATTAAATAAACAGTGTATGATGGAAAACGAAGCACTAGAAAAATTTCAGAAATATCACACCAGTTGTTCTGACAATCTTTTAGCCAGTAATATGATCGAGAGAAAGAAAATAAATTCATGTTGCAATTGCCGTTGACATCATTTAAATATAAGCTGAATGGACTCACGTTATGTAGAAAAAAGTGAAAAGAAGCTAGCTAGATGAAAGCCTGTTCAATGATAAGTTACAGAAACATTTTCTGTAAAGATCAAATTTTTGTCCGAGAAAAGACCAGTTTTTCTTTTGCAGTTGCATTGGAGAAAAGGAAAACTGGTCAAAGAGAGCAGAAACGTAATAATAGTGAGCACAAACAAGGAAAAAAAAAAAAAAAAAGACAAAGAGAAAGATAAGAAAAAGGACAAATCTGATACAACTTCACGTGTGTCAACATTCGATTTGCAAACTGTCTAGATAATTCTTTATTGATTAATAGGAGAATAATACTAAAATTTAAATTATATTAAATTATAGTATTAACGAAACACCATTTGCTGATATAATGTTTCATGATACTCACTTGGAGCTAGTAATGCATCTTGGGATAAGACACAAGGAGGTCGAGGGTGTAGCAAAACTGGAACGTGTCTTATCTTGCATAAACTAGCTGGACACCACACCGCAAAGCAGTCACTTATTATACACTAGGGTGGGAAAAATCGAAATCAGTCTGTAGCTTATGTGCCACTATACTGCATTTTAAGAATGTTTAAATCTTAACTTACATTTTTCATATGTTTGTAGAAAGTGGGCATTCAGAAATGGAGTCTTGTTTCTTACGTATATGTAATTAAATTGCTTGTGTGTTAGTTTTAAAATTCCTTCTGATTTTATTTTGTTTCATTATATTTTATTGTAATGATAATGTTTACTGGATTTTATATTTTCCCAGTAACTTTAGTCTCTGTTTTGACCTGAATAGAACGTAAAAGGTATTACATTAACACTATTTTAAGCTCACCCTGGTTCATAGATCTTGTAAACATCGAGTTAAAACGATTTGCTGTTACCAAGGTCACTTTCTGATTGCATGATGGCTCTAATTTGTAAACAACTTTTTTTATTAAATTTTATAATAAGATTCGCTACGTTCTTCCATGGCGGACGTGCCTACCGGTTGTGCGCTTCTATTGCGATGTTCAAATTAGTGTCACGTAAGTCCATCACATGAGCTACCATGTGGTCTAAAATCGAGGCTTAAAACAGTCAATTGGTATTAAAATATTTCAGTCGTATTCTTAACACCTTGAGGGAACAAGGTGTTCCTATTGTTGTTGCCAAATTGTTTTGAAATTCATCTATTTTTTGGAATTTAATAATTCATTCTCTAGAAAACAAAACAAGTGCTTCATATTTATAAAAGTTCTGGGAGAAAGAAATTCAGTGTAAATTTATTCTGGAGTTCTATACGGAAACGTTATAAACTGTGATTCAGTTGAGGATCTATTGACACCAGTACAACAACCTAATCTGACTTCATCGTCTCCATATTGGAATTTCATCGAGATTCGAACCTGGATTCAGCTAGAACTGTTTAGTAATAGGACTTATATTTTTCAATCCTATGATTAAATTTTGGATTATATTCACAAACCGTAACTCATATTTCCAATTTTTGCATTGTTTTCTAGGGAAATAAATTATTTTGTTAAAATTTATAAAGCTTGTTGACTTCACTCTTTTCTTTTGTTACATTTGTATGAGCCTAAACGTAACATGTTCAATTCGTGATTACAACGAATGTGCAAACCAGCAACTTATGTTGGGTGTTCCTTCGTAGTGGAAAACAATTGCAAAGAGAGTTAAACCATATGATGTAATTCCATTAATGGATTTCATGAAATTAGAGAAGCAAACTATAAGAAATGTGGAAGTAGACAGAACAGGGGAAAGAATGAACTATAGTATTCGCACACTTTCCGGTTTGTTTGTAACCCCTTAATGATTTTGAAAACGAAAATAGTTTGCATTGGTTCCTGTTCTATATTAGCATATAGTGCTCACTGTTTTATATGACTGTGGTGAACATTAACGCTTAAAATTGCTGCATATATATTTGATAGCCAATATCTCATACTGAGCTGTGGAATAAGGAGGTGGCAGTTATGATTTCCAGGGTAACATTCAACGGTGAATTAAAGGAGTGTTTAATATTATCCCAAATTTTATTTGATTTGCTATTTACTAGACAGTGAAAATAGTCACTGACATGACAGTAAGGTATGTTTAGATACTTTTAAGCCGTGAAGAAAATATTGACATGATAGTAAATACTGTTTTGCTATTTCTTATCCAATGAAAACAATCACTGACATGAGAGTAAGTTCTGATTTGCTATTTCCGACGCAGTGAAAACAATCACTGACATGACAGTTAGTACTGGTTTGCGATATCCTTGGCAGTGACAACAATCACTGACCTGAAATGGCGAACTCTTTGCTGTTTCTTAGGCAGTGGAATAATCACTGACATGACAGTAAGTACTGTCTCTTTAACAAATTACTTAACTTGTTGACCCATATCTTCATCTTAATACAGAAGATGGCCATAGTACAGTGTTCGAAGGTTTCTGCATTAACATATTGAAGTAAGAACACGTGCCATTTGTTTGCCTAATTGTCTGAAACAGTGGATTTTGCCATTCAGAGTTATGGAAAAAGAATCTAAATTAACATGTCACCATTTACTTACTCCATTTAGACATTTTCTTGAAGGTAAAAAGTGCTAACTGCTGCTATCTCTCTATGCCAGCATGGACAAAAAGAATAACCGGCAATCGAAATAGTAAATTAAATCATTCATTTTAATAATGATGTATTGTAAGAGATGCTTCCATTACAAAAATCCACTCAATTCTTGAGCATCCAATTTCTCAATACATTAAAAAGTTTATTTTCATCTTTTGCCATTTAGCCAAGAGATTAGGTACTATTTTGTAGATTTTTCAGTGATTTTGTCCAGTATTGGTACTATTCCGTCTTAAGATATTTTGCGATGTTTTAGGCGAAGCATTTTTAAACTCAGTAAATGAAGCTACAATCTGCAAAGACTAATTAAGGTTAAGTAAACAATAGATGGAAATGATTAAATCATTAGATCAAGACAGAGTATATAGGGCAAACGAATTGTTTCATATATCAGCAAATCTTTAGGAACCGATCAATAAGAGAATACATACGGTTAAACTGAGAGCTTCAAGCTCACTGGAGTGAGATTCTTGTTTAAGTATGTGAACAATCAATTTCAAAATGCAGAAGCAACTATGTGTTCCTTTCTGCACCAATCACTGTATGTATATTAGAGGAAAACGATATTTTTCAAACTTTTACATTCTTCTTGACATCAGAAAGAAAGTATTAGTATTTTAACACATCAATGAAACAAAACACTAGCAACAAAAGTATAAATATCAAATGCAGCACGTAAAGACGCCGAACAAACGTCTCTTGAGAGACCTTAGAAATGACGTTGTGGAGAGATTAAGGCTCCTAAATGCTGAAAAACGCACGAAAATGATGTAGTCTGGTCATTTTTCTCTTACAACATTAGTATAAACGAGCAATGAGATAGATTATTTTGGGATCTCACACACTAATTTTGTACGGTAATCGTCAGTCGGAACGATATTATTTGTTCAAAGTCGGACATAAAGTTTTATATGACATTTTATTGTAAGGACCGGGCATAATCACGGCAACTTTAAAGGATAACAAGCGTCTGGTTAGTGTAAAACATTGATTAGATCGCATCCTCTTCGATGGTAACTCTTTTCCGTGTGTTGAAGTGCACTACGAAATATTCCGATATCCATGAGTCACTGCTAGATACTACTATTCAAATCCAATAAAAGTCACGTATCAAACAGATCTTCGCTATAAGTAGGTTAATATTTCCATGAAATAATTTGATTACAAAATAAAATGACTATTGATAATTTAGGAAAATTGCATATGAAATCAAACAATATACATGGCTTTGATTTTAAATTATAAAGTTTCAATCCACATTGAAAATTTGCGATTGTTTACTATAAATATTGCTTAAATATTGCTTAAATATTGCTGATTTTTCTATTCTTGTCCAAATTATTTCCGTCGCTTTCAATGACAAAATGTTCACGGTGTGTGCATGGACAAATCTGTTTTGTTGCAAAATAGTAAATAAGAAGAATATAAGGCTCGATTTATAAAAGACTGAGTGAAGCAAACAAATTATGGAAACAAAACGAAATTATCCGAATGCTAAAGAAGTAAAAGGAAGAGAACAAATGAACATAAGATTTTATGGTATAAAGGTCAGCACCTCTCTTCACTCATGAGAGAATCCCGTAAGATTCAAGCTAATATGAACTGAATGGGGCATTTATAGATTCATTCTTAAAATATACTTTAATCCTAATGATAAAAGCTCAGTTGCTTATCTTGATACAGTAAATATCTAATGTGAGCTTTATTTCCATGAATTAAACTTTGACGATTTGATTAAAAGATAGACAGTATTAATCATGGCTTGTTATATTCTAGCGATTGTGAATCTAGAAAAATAGTATGATAATGGAAATTTGAGAGCTTCTTCTGTATTCCCCATGTATTTTTCCCTACTGAGGATTTTTGCACAGGTATGTGCCTGTAACTATAACAGACTTGAGTCAACGTGGAAGCTTGTCATGTGTTGGGAAATGCAGTGCTGTAAGCTCAGCAACAGATCGATATACAAGAGGCAATCCATAACTGATTCACTATAAACGAGTTGCAGTGAGCTATTATATAATGCCATTAGAAACCACACAGCATATAGAATTATGAATGAGTTCACGTGTGTCGTTAAAGCAGGAATTAAATTACCAGAATAATGGTGCGTTGGTGCCGTCACAGAAAAGATCAAATCGCTATTTAGCTTAAACGCTTCCTATCGATTTGTTAAAGAGGACCAAAATATGGTATATATTGGGTTTTTTTTAAAGAACGCATAACCAACATTTTGATAAATTAACCAGGTTAATGATTGAGCTGGAGCCAACACGACGAAAACTTGGTGAAGAATATAATTAAAAAAAAAGTCATTCTATGCTACTGTATAAGAAAACTTTAAGTCACTGATGATGACAGCCATGTAGTGAAAACATTAAAATGGCTAGTTAAGACGGTGACGACATAGAAATCACTAGTGAAGACAGCAAAAGCATGAAAACGACCAGCGAAGACATCAAAAATATAACGACGTTCACTACAATCAGTAAAATGACGTCAACATGAATTTTCAGATAGCATCGAAACTCACCAACCTGCACAAAAAATACGAAGAAATCTACAAAATGGCAGAAGCAAGCAGCTGTCCCAGTACGATAAGCTTACTAATCATATGTTCACGCATGAAAGAATGCAAAGCCAGTATACATATATGTGGAACATAAACTCTGGCATTATAAGATACAAGCGTGATATGACTGAAAAGTTTTATGATGGAAGATTCGGGGTAATTTTTATCGATCCGATCTTGGAGGAGAATTCATCCGTGCTGAGACCTCATGCATTTGGTCAAGATCAGGAAGATGAATCTGTTTATTAAGCTTAGTCTAATGAGAAATTAAAATCACCATCTTGGATGGACAAAGATATAGTACGTATTGTGACCATTACCATTCTCTGGATTATGAGGTGTTTTACTCAATATACTACAGTATACAAAGCAGGGAATAAGGAAAAGGATATGCAAACAAAAGAATGAAGCAACCAAACTATTTAGTTTGAGATCAACGTTTTCGCATATAAAAGAAGGTTCAACGGTATTGACGCAATCAATGTAAATGTACATGCCTTGGAAACGAGAACTTTGTAAAAGAACATGCCAATACGAATACTGTAAATCCCACTTGCTCGCGTTCTGTGTTGACCATCGTGCTTGATCATGTTTTGAATATGGTATCGTAGTCAGCTTTACCCACAATGGGGATCAGTTGCTAGGTATTATCCTAAGCGGCAGCAAAGACTTGTCAAAGCGCATGTCAAGAAAGAGCCAACGAGGTTGTCATAAAAATATATTGGTAAATAAGCAAGTAGACACTTTTCTTCCCTTATAATAAGGTATGCAAAATGTGAATCAATTTAAGTAATCTGAGCGAGAGCGTGGAATAAGGATTCCAAGCAGAATGAGAAAGGTAAATTTGCTTACATTCTTAGGGCTCACAGATGAGCCACAACCGGCTATGAGACAAGTTTCTGAAGATGAACAATGCATGGTTGCAATTGTAAATCAACTCAAACAATCCGTACGTGAACGAGGAACAAAGATGCCAAGAAAAACCGACATACCTGCGTTATTTGGACTCGCAGACCGTAAGGCAACTTAATGAAAGTGCAGCACGGTTACACATTATGATTCCTCCATATCCCAGGCGGGAGGAAATCGCACGTGTTGTTGCTGATGAGGAGAAACACTGCTACGTATCACATACTTTTGCCGCTGAGGCTGCTGCACAAGCACGACAAATTCAAGTTCCAAAGTTTACATTGCACAGGTGTTCAATCTTTTACAAGATTATCGGGATATTATTTCAATCGAGTACGAGCGAGGCAAAGAGTTTGTGATGCTTCTCTTGAACATACATTCGTCCATCATGTCGATGCTACAGCACGAGAACAACTCCAGTTTGAAGGGAGATATTGTTTCCGTGGTGCAATTGGCTGTCCAGCTTAACCTAAATACACCAGAAAAAGACGTATTAAAGTTAATAAACCCATGATTTTACAGTGGTAACCGTACAATCTTGAATCGTAAAGACACCTAAGGTATTAAAAATGAAATCGACAAAGCTTTTGCATCGATCCTCGAGAAGTTGAAAAATTATACTTAGGCAGGTTCAAGATGGACTCTTGACAGATGAACTTCCTTTCTTCCCGTACTTAACCATCCCTCAACGACATACCAGCAAGTGAACACAAGATGACATTTAATAATTGGCAGTATTTAATGACTGGATAATCAGAGTGAGAAAGAATGTAGAGTTGCATGGGAGTACCTTGAAGGAATGCACTGATGCGCTGTTTACTAATGAAAACTCTTGAGTAGCGTACTAATATTCAGAACTTATTCAATACCCTTCTCACATACCTAATGCTTAAGATTCGCAATAATTAGCTGATTTTGAGCTCAGCAATTCCTTTCAATTCACAAAGTATAAAACATCAAGGTAGATGCTTGGTTTAATAACTATTAGGAATATATGAAACTAATGATCAGAATACTTAAAAGTAATCAGGCTCCATAGTCAATAAATTATTATTTAGTAAGCTAAAATATGGAATAATTTTTCGTTGCGAAATTGGATTTTAAAGACACAGGAATAAAAACAAACGTTTGCCTATATACAAATATATTTTTCTCATTGTTCGTGTTATAATTGTTTTCGAACAGTCCAGCAGGAAGCGTTCGTGAAATGAGAAGCACCGAGATATCTAAAATAAAATTATGATTCATAGTGGTATCGGACATTTTTCAAAAGCAACGAAAATTGCATTATTCATTGTTCCAAATAAAATTGTTATTTTTTAACACGTTACGTGCTTCTACAGATTGGTATTTACAATACAACCGTCAGCCGGGCCCAACCTCTAAATATTATTGAAATAACAGATTGGCTAAATCTCTATTTTATTGTCATTGCTATAAGAATACGTCAGCCGGGCCCAACCTTTAAATATATATGACATAATTGATTAGTCGAATCTAGTATTATTTTCCATGCTAAAGAAAACGTCAGACGGTCCCATCTTATAAATCAGTGTGAAATAATTGATCGGTTGAACCTCGTATTATTGTCGATGCTAAAATGCTAAATTAAAGTCAACCGGGCAAAACCGCTAAGTAAGTATGACATAATTGATTGGATGAACCTTGTATTATTTTCCATGCTTAAAAAAACGTTCAGCCGGCCCAACCTTTAAACAAATGTGAAATATTTGATTGGTATTGTCAATGCTAAAAAAATTACGTCAACCGGGTACAGCCTCTAAATAAATATGAAATAACTGATTCGTTGAAAATCGTATTTTTTCCATGCTAAGAAACCATCAACTTGGCACAGCCATTAAATAAGTACGAAAAAAATTGCTTGCTTCAATCTCACATTATTGTCTGTGCAAAAAAAGACCAAAAAGCCAAAACAAAACAATCAAAAAAGGCCGGTCCCGATCTCTAAATAGGTATGACATAATTGATTGGTTGAACGTAGCATTATTTTCGATGCTAAAAAAATCAGCCGGACCCAACCATTAAATAAGCATCTGGCATTGTTCATAAGCTTATATACCAGCAATGCAATTTCAGCTCTAGAAGGAATTCAAACTGATAAAATTTATATTCTTAAGAATCAAACAGTTTTTAAGGAGTATGGCCTAGGGATTTAAACGCAAATAAAGTTGCTAATCATAACGTAGAGATCAACTTCTTAACGGTAAAAGTTGTGTCGTGAATTTATGAATGAATTCCTAATTACATGTCAAATTGCGTTCAGGCCTTTGCCAAGTCGTGTGAGGATGCAATTAAAGTCGATCTTCAACTCGGACATTGAATTATCCGGTGCAAAACTCAGTTAACAGGTCTAATGAAACGTCGATTAGAAATTATGTCGATATTATTTGAATTGACTCTCTTGTTGTATTAGTACTGATTATATTTGCTTTCTTTTCAGATATACTACCTAATGGCATTAGAAGAAAAGAAAGCATGAGTGAGTAATGTTCAAAATTGCTGTGTTAGTCATGTTCAATAAATACTCTCAAGAATTTAGACAATTCTCATATCAAGACCCATCTTACTTTATTGATATATAAGTAATAGCTCTTTAGTCCGTCATTCATAATCATACATACATACATATATACATACATACATACATACATACATACATACATGGATACACACATACAGTGTTAATAGGTATAAAATGAAGATTTATCTTTCTTCAGCTAATAATACGCCTGATTGTCATGAACGATTTAATTCGTTGAAGTTCTTGCATGCTACTTTAAGCCACTTTTTGAATATAACGTCGATTATGGCAATATGGGAGATATTGAATACAAGAATTGCTTTCATTATCAAACAAAACTGTCTTTTTAATTCAATGATTTATCTAGTTATTTTGTGTTGCCTGGTTGACCTTCAAGTCAAATGATTACGTCTAATCGAGATGAAGCTGGTGTCCTTTTATTAGGATTGCCAAGTTTAGTCCAGAAGAAATACAAGCTCAGTATTTTCACCCCAACTTATTTATTTGATTGTACTTTTCAAATCCTAGTTAACTGCTGTCATCGATCAAAGCTATGTATATGGATGATACATACGAATTTTTTTTTATGAGCGTAGGTGGGTACAGATCGAAGATGGGTGTGATATCTTTATCCATTTTAGTCCCAGACCTAGGAAACAAAGAGATTAGACTGTTGTGAATTTTGGTCCTGGAATGTAAGGCACATTGCTTTATATGCATTTGGGTACTCTTAGACGTGTATTGATGACATGTAAAAAACAATATGTGCGTGTCATTCCAAGAGAGAGAATGCAAGCATGTGCGTATGACAGAAACTTATATTCAAATCAATTTGACAGGATAGATCAAGTTTTAAGACAAATCGTTTTTGACATGGTATTATTATGGCTGTATTTCCACGTGTTCTGAAATGATGAGCTATTTTCTTTAGTCAACATCTTTATTAAGTCGTTCTAGGATGGCGTGTGCTCTTTCATCATTTTAATAATTATAGAGAGCACAGTTAACTTACATCAGCTCTTTGAGTATAATTTGATATACAATTAACAACTTTTCTAAAGGCAGAACATGTACAGTTTTTTCCTCACCTTTTCTTCTGAAAAAGTGGCAGTTTTACAGCGTTTTGTTTCTTGTAGCAGATGTGAAAAATGCAACAGCCACCCAACATGCACTTGAACCGAATGTTATATGTCTTTTTTCGGCGAAACAATTCTAATGGGACTGATGTAAGTACTTTATGCGGGAATTCATTTTAAGACTCTAAAGATAACACGAATGCAATTGTATCCAGGATTTTGGTAAACAATTCTTTGATTTAGTATTCATATGAAAATGGCAAAAACGACAATGTCACATATCACATATGTTGGTGTTTGGTGTTTATGATTGCATCTGATATATTGAACATGTATATATCATCTGACAGTGAGCTACAAAATGCTGCCTGTTACGATTTCCATGGTCTTAAACTAAATAACAGAAATGGGCGAAAACCAACAAGTTTTGAAAAATTCAAAATATAATTTATGTTTTTATGGTACAAAGTAAAAAATTAAAATAACTTACAATATGGTGAATGAAATCCTCAAAAGTTCTAAAGTTATATAACAAGTCCAAAACTATCGAATATTCCAAATGAGTTCCAGTGGTAATCCAAATGTCTTCGTGTATCAGAATCATATAAATCCAAAATGTATTTAAATGAATACACAGTAATTCCAAAACAGATATAAGTCATAAATGCAAAGATCTTTGTAATTCCATAAAATAACTGAAATAAATAAATTAATCCTCTCAACTAAATGGAACACAACAAAAATGATTCCTCCATGACTGATGTTTATGTTAGGAATAACTAACTTTCATTAAATCATCCCTTACATAAAAATTACTAAGATGAAATTCAGAAACTAATCAAATATTCAAACATTCATTCTAGATCAATCTAACTTTGTCAGCAAGGTTAGGTACTTTAGCAATCAACCAATCAGGAATTAGTTCAGTCTGGATTTTCAAGAGAACATGTGATCTAAACTCAAATCTCAACAGTAAGTTTACTTCTATCCTGAAACAGTGTAACGTGTTTTACCAAAATACCCCATCTTCAAACCCACAACCCTAAATAAAATTAGTATTTAATATGCTATTTATTAAATGACCATAAATTTATTGTCATGAAAAATAACACACATAACACATGTTTCTGAAAGTGAACTACACTATGCCATCTTTTTCCATCACAAAAATTATATGAATTATTAAACGAAGCCTTAAAGAGATACTATCGCCATCGTTGCTAAGTAATGTTTTACTATTTTAGAAGAAATCGATTGGTTTGGAACTAACAATTTATATTGCTGAAACTTCCCACTCTAATTATTGAAGAATTTCGATAATTTACTTTATCGGTGTAAGCACAACTTCTCCACGATCGAATATCACGCTATTAGGCCAACCCAAGGTCTCCGGAGATGGCTGAAAATATGACAAGAGTGGATAGCAACATTCCACATCACTAAAATGTACGGAAATGACATATAATCATGTAACAGCTGAAACGTTAAATGTGACAAGACATGAACGTCTAGTCGTGTGATTAAGAGGATTATTTAAACCAGCAACATCCTTTACCTCTGCATAACGTGATTTAATGGGAAATAGATTTTCAGTTAGTAACATACCTAGCCATAATCATTTCGACAACTGATGATCACACTCGTCACGCTAGTGTAACATGTTGACTAGATTTCTATTAAATGGAAATTGAATCTATTCGACAATGATAACTAAGAACTTTCAGGTCTCTGTAGGACATATATATTCTGGTGGATCTTTGTTCACAGATCCAAGTTTGTAGATAAACAATGAAATTCCTTTATTATATTATCAGAAAAGAAACCCTAGAATTTATTTGAATATGTCAATCTTCATGATTCATTAGCATTAAATATATTCTCACGTTTCTCACTAAATATTTTGTGTACTAAACAATTGGTGATAAATAATCTTTGATAACCTTTTAACCACAAATGCGGATGATACTTGATTGGCATGTTAAGACGTGGGCGGATATAAGTCGTACTTATATCTTGCGATAAGATCGTTAGCAAATATTGCGCTTGTTTAACGTCTCTCTATATATTGTTGAGAAACAAATTACTTTTTTGGTCAAGTAATATGCATGCAACACACACACACACACACACACACACACACACACACACACACACACACACACACATATATA
>JAECUM010078357.1:0-11319 GCA_016617855.1 Megalonaias nervosa | reverse complement strand
GTACTTTGATCCAAGTCAAATTTGTCTTAAAATAATGCATGAATGTGTCGTTTGTAAAACATAACGTTTTCAACTTGCCCTGCATCTTTTTATATAAAGGTACTTGGTATATATATTTCCTAAAAGTTTTCGTTTCAAAACGAAATGACTCATCAGAACATTTCTTGAGAAAAGACCATATTCCGTCACGGATCTTGTTACTGTCGTTTTAGCGTCTTGCTTACTTTTATTAAGTGTTGAGTGAAATTGTTACCGTAGGTTTTTGAACCTTTTGCTCGTGTTTCAAAAAATTGATACCGTTCGTTATATCTCTGCGTAGTACGTTGAACGTCTGTATGCAAGAAATAGATAACATATTGTAACTAGCTGCATACATAAAAACACTGTTTGATCTCATTTAAAATCAGATTTACAGTATCTGTACGTAGTAAAAACAAGTCCAAAATGTACACACCAATTGTCCCCTTTTGTCGAACTTACCATCAACCGATTTCGGAACTTCTTACAATATTAAGAATTTCATATTAAATATGTTTGAAAAGCCACCAACAATAAATATTCGACGTGTTATATTTCAAGTCTGTATTGTCTTCATAATTCTCTTTCGATATAATGTAGTACAATTGGTCATATTTATTTATTTATTTATTTATTTATTTATTATTATTATTATTATTATTATTATTATTATTATTATTATTATTATTGCGTGATGAAACTATATTGGATAAATAGATGTTCTTGGTGGTCGAAGACGCGGATCTTTTAAAAAACTTTCTTCGTTTGTTTCTCTGTTTCATTGTGTCTTTCTTTCCATTGTTTATTCTTTTTTTATGCTTCTAGAAACTAACAGGAAAACACTGACGGCCGAGTAGTTTATCTATCTATCCCATTCGCTTGTTCGTTTTGTATTCTTAACTCTATCCTTATCTTCCTTGTGCTAACGCCGACTGACACAGAAATGGTCTGGCTGAAAGATATGACCACACGATTAAAAACAGACAAACGGACACTCAGTGACCTTGGCCTTGCTGATGAGTTGACCCATCACCTTATGCGCTGGTCAAATACTCTGACATTAAACATGAAGAGGAACCACGGGATTGATCCCAACGCTGACATCTATCTTGTGCGAAAATTAAAAAACGGTCGATCCGTTCTGGAAAAAAAAATTGGAAAAGGAGGTACACTTCCAGCAGATTACAATCATCCCTTCTTCATCTATCTATCTATCTACCTACCTACCTATCTATCTATCTATCTATCTATCTATCTATCTATCTATCTATCTATCTATCTATCTATCTGTCTGTCTGTCTGTCCGTTTGTCTGTCTAAATCACAACATTTGGTACAAGGCAAGCTCTTCGACAAGAGAAAAAGCAACACAGAGTTACAAAACAAACACTTGGCAAAGATGGGTAGATACATGTTAGAATCCTACATGTTTGAATGATAGGGGGAATACTCAAACAAGAATTTTGAACATAAAAAAAAGAACAAAGAAAATATTTGAAAACACGCTTCTGTGATGTGTAAAAACATAACTACTGAATCATGCCGCCTACCCTGCAAAGATGTACTCAAAGAGGGAATTATACTGCTAGCTATCGCATATATAACCATAATGGTTTTACCAAATTCCAGGATGGGGCACAGGACGGGAAGCAAATGTGACACAAAGTCAACTCCATCTACAAAATGTATTTTACTCCTGTAAAGTTATACCTGGAAGCAATTAAAATAACGTGTCATTTGAATAATAAGCGCTAATAATAATAATAATAATAATAATAATAATAATAATACTTTTCAGAAGGTTAGAAATATTTACTTAGTTAAATATTATAAAACCCTTTGCAAACGTAGCCGTATTAGAACAAACACGTTTGGTCTGAAGTCACATGCCGAAAAGAAGACAATTTATTACGTGCAGACTGCGATGCTTGTCTGGAGTACATATTGAGGAGAGTCAATTGGTTTAATACGCAGATCGGTTTATATTTTCCATTCCAGTAGGGTATATTGCGTATGAAAAAAGTTTGACCTGTTTCATCATCCGACGTAAATTTAATCTTAGGATTAAACTTTCTGGAGAATAAGCAATATTTAGAGATTTTCGCCAGTCACGATCTGTTTTAATTCCTTGTCTCGATGAATCTGCACCAACTTAGATGTTAATAGGGTTTCAATGAGAAGTTTTTTCCCCGCATTTGCAGAAGAAAATAATGACATAAGAAGGTGCCATTTTTAGTGCCTATTGAAGTTGAATTACTTTGTTGGAAGAGTTGGTTATTGAATACAAAAGTTGGCAAATGTAAAACATATTTTAAAAGTTTAACCACATAATATATGACGGGAAAGATCATCCAGTGCTTGCTTGTAGGCTGCTATACCTTCCTCGTGGTGCAAAAGGAACTCACATCCACAGCGATGAGGGGACTGTTAACTCACATCCACAGTGATAATGAGTGAATTCAGAATTTATTTTCAATGAAATGTTTGGTCTTGTCAATTCGGTACTCTTTGTTTAGTAGGGAGTAGATAAAATCTCCCTGTGTTATGTATATGTAACTAAATTGTTTGTTTGTTAGTTTTAATTTATTTCATTCCATTACATGTTATTGTAATAATAACTCTGCCTACTTTATTTCCTATTTTTTAGAAATTCAATTCAGTTCTGTTTGACCTGATAAACAACCAGTTGTTGAAACATTGTCTCTAATTGCTGACCTTGATTCAGAAATCAGTAAGGCTTTTAGCAAGCAACCTTTTTTAAGTTTTTTTTTTTTTCCCCCAGAGTAAGAACCATTGATTTTAACTAAGGCCATACTTGAGTACGTGATGTTATGCATGTAATGTTTTTATGTTGTTCTGGGAAGATGACCTCGTGACCCTCATACGGGAATCTGTTTTACGTCTTAATTTACTGTATAGTCGTTTTCTTGAGAAGAAATAGCCTGTTGTGTTTTAAACCTTTGAACCTGAAAGGTGTTTTGTTGTGACCAGTTTGAGTTGAATTTTTATTTTTTGCAATTAGTAATTTATTTTCCCTGGAGAAATTCAAGTGCTCTTAAATTGATTCTTGGACAAAGACATTTATTGAAAATTATTCGGACTTCCAAACTGGAATATTATTCTTTGTGATTCAACAAGGAACTGTTGACACGGCAACACTTTCAAGGTTATCGAAGACGTCACCGCCTTCCATCTTGAATTTCATCGGGATTCGAACTGTGATTCACTTAGGACTTTTTATTGATAGGACTTATATTTGTTAATTCTTGGATTAATTTTCGATTTGAGTCATGAACAGTAAGTCCTTTTTCTTATTTTTACCTTCTATTTCTAGGGAAATAAATTATTTTTTTTAAATTTTACAAAGCTTCTTGTCTTCACTCTTTTCTTGTTACTTTAATACAAGCCTTGACACGTAACACCTGGTTATGGAAAATGTGTAGGTAATAATCTAGTGTTTTATGTTTTATTATCAATGTGTCCTGCGCAATGCAATTTCCAAAGTCTGACACACGATTTCAATTCTTGGGTCATGAATGAGTTTCTGATAAAATATTTGAAAGTTGACTGGTTGTCGTCTAATTGATTTTGTCAGACGTATTCATGACATCAAAGCAGGATCCCTTATCCGCTGGCTTGATGACAATATCCCTTTCGCACAGACCATTAGATACCTATTCGGTTTGTTCGAATCATTGTATATTATAAATTTAAGTTTAATTTAAATATATATTTGCCTTAATTATATGATGGAGGAATTTACAAGATTATCTGCCATCAAACCCTCTCAAGCTAGATTCGATCTTGACAGAATAACCCTTTACTTGCCTAGGCGAGCTCTGGTTGATGTTGATCCTGATTCGACGAATCAGATTCTAATCAATCGTATCCGTGATGCCAAGAGAGAGTTTCGCAACGATGGCGCGGCTTATGTGTGGTCAATATTCAGAATTAGGCGACATGATTAACCCCAAATTGCTGATACAATGAACGACTAACGAGCAATGACAATCATTAATTATCTAGACGAACAAAGATACCTTTTTAGAATACAATTTATCGTAGCGGCAGACGCCGCCGACTTAACCTGGATCATCCGTGACAAACGTGACCCTGTTCGAGAATTACACCGCGCTGGGGATGTTGTCACTTTAAGTAAAAATTCCAAATCAGGAATACTGACGGGTATCGACAAACCATATTATGAACGAGCATACCCTGTGAGAGCAGTTATTTATGCGATATATCCGCTGTATGATAAGCCTAGCGTTGATGATCCTCGACCTATGAGAGTTTCCATCGCTAGCGATCGTCTGAATTGTGTTGCCGAAAGAGTCACAGAACATTTTTACAAACGCGTTACAGGGAGAATGGTCTAACAGATCTGAGACGCAAAAATAAATGAGATGGCTGAGCACGTTAGAGAAAATGGAGCTACAGTCAGAGACGTTGCTGATTTGGAAAAGAAATTAAAATTTCTAATAGGGGTGAAGACACTGACCGTTGAGAATTTGTATGAATCAAAATATGAATCAAAGGGAGATTCGATAGAGATCGTTGATCATAACGCGCACACCTGGACGTCGGACGTAGCATTATTTCCAAGAACTCGAACTGTTAAATATTATGACGGTGATATGTTCGATTTTATTAGAATTAACAGCAAGCGCGACCCTGTGTCCGTGACGCTGGTTCAAAGTTCCGAGTATAGCTATTATGATCAGTTTGTGCGGCCTAATGGAGATCTTTATCACACAGAATCTCCTCATTCAGAGATTACAGAGACTGCGTTGAAATACACGAGCGATAGTGATGTTATTAAACGATTACTCAGTAATTACTTCCCCGTTCCGTCAGTTGCTGCTCACTTTGCTCAGGAGGAAAATTCATTCGAGACCAACACGGTTGGAATTTCTTGAAGATATACAACGCAGTTGTGTCGAATACGGACACGGCGGATTATGGAATGCTAAATACTATTGTGGAGATGTTATCTCATTTGATATGGCTGTATGTTACCCCGAAAGCTTTCTCGGAATGGGCGCGTGTGCTAAGTATTTTAAAAGATTTGGACATCCAACACACGAGATGACTCGGTTTGTGATAAATGGACCTTTGCCAGATTTCGACTTAACTGGATTCGCATGTATTGAATCATTCGAGTTTGCAGAATCGGAGTGCCTCCATCCGGTTGTCGCTGTTTGGTTTGTTCGTGATAACAATAAATCCGAGGATGATGAATGTGAAAAACGTGGTTGAGTTCAATAGTGTTATTGAGATACATGCTTAATGCCAAGATATTGATATCGTTAACTGTGATGAAGCAATAATATCTTATCGCGCACAAAAACCAGTCTGGCTACCAAAACCTCTTGGAAGCGAGAGCTTGGCCCTTGTCAGCGTCAAGGATGACCATAATGAAGTTGCACTTGCAAAAGAGCTGGGCAGAAATATAACTGGGAAATGTACAAAGAGAGACGAAAGAAAGAGGGGTTAAGTCTCATACTAATCACAGTTTCTTTCGATGGAAAGGAGATACGTGGACTCCTGAACATACGGGTGAGAAATATATTCCTAAGATTATTATCTGGTATGACACACGCACGGTATCCGTGAACGTATTTAAAATGTTTCTTGATTAGTTATTAACTCGGAATACTGCTGTTATCATGTGTGGTGATCGTGGTCAACCACCACCTTTTGTCGGCTCATCTCATTTGTAGATTATTATGAGGAGATACTTGATGATCACCGGGCACTTGATTCGACGCTGAGGGAGTTCAAGAAGTTAATCAGACTGCAGCCAGATAAGATTCAATGTGAGATAATGCATAAGGTAATTCCAGAAACAACAAACGACAATTTTTGGAATTTGTGGAGGCCTGCTGATTTGATAGTTGCAAGTAGGATGATAGTTAGTGATTTGCATCAGCAGCAATTATTTCTGTCACATAAAGAAACATTTTCAGATCGACCTGTACCATTGTCTTATCACCCAGCAGATACACGTAAACAAAATATTGATGCTGAGATTCATGGATTGAATGAGAAACAAAAACTTGTATTAAATGACCTGTCCTGACTGTAATCGACGTCGCGGCGCCAGCGCCCTGGAGATGGTGTCCTGCTAGCGAATCATCCTTCACAGAAGTGTCCCTTACAAGAGTGAAGGCGGTGGTAATTGTGTATCTTCTGGAATTACTTATAACGTTGAGGAGCATTGAATCTAGTTTGTAGATTGCAGGTCTACCCGTGGGTCTTACCACGATGAAAATGTTATGTGTGGTTACACTCCAGATTAAGCCAGTCGCTCATTTATTACCCCCTCCCTCTAGCTCCCCCAGCTCATACAAATATCTGACAGTCACATTACCTAGTACAGGTTGTTTTGAGAAAGAGTTATGTCGCTTAAATGGTATGTTTTTCTTCGAGATTGCATTGATGGAGGTGATAGAAATTCCACGAGCAATTTCATTATTTAATGCAGCTATCTCACTTGGTAGTGTTGCACCCATTCACGAGATCTCTTGTCCGCCTGAACTTTGTTCAGAGATATTTTCTGCGCATAATGATATCCAAACAATCGCTCAGCAAGTGTTCGATTAAATCGCTCAACGATTGTCTGATCGCGATGAATTGTGGTGTGCCTTCGTCTGATTTTGACGTTATGTTGTTGTATCAGCGATGTTACTGCACAAAGAAAATTCATCGCCAGGATCAACCTGTAGCAACTGTGGCCATCGCAGGCCGCCACGTTGATAAATTCGTTCAAACGCAGATGCAACTTCAGTTGCTGTCTTTGTTGATAGTGGTTCTGCTTCTTTGTATCTACTTGCAACGTCAGCGACAGTCAACGCGTATTTGTATGTGCTTGACTTTAATAGTATCATGTGGTAAAAACAAAATATCTGCCTGATGAACCTCATTGGGAGCGCCGACATCAAAATGGACGTAGTCAATTTGTTTAGGTGGTGGTAGATAGATTTGCCATATTGCCTGTGGTGCTAACCAATCTGCAGCAGCAGAACGTGCGACACCTGCTGCATCAGCAAGTTTACTAATCGCTGCTCTACCCCTCTAATATCCTCTTCGGCTATAACAAATTGACTCCATATAATAGTTATCTATGATTAATTACCGGCCACTAGCACTAGTTTACCTTTCATCGCAGATCGTATCAAATAACTAGCAAGTGATTCTCTGAGAGATTTATTTTTACAGACTTTAGAGTGTGAATCAACTTCACGCCTGCAATATGTCGTTGTTGTAGATCTGGATTTTTATATGCGACATCATGATCGTGGCACGTTTGATCAATCGCATTTATTGGATATTCTCCAGGTCTTGGTTGATCTTTCTTGTCAAGTCGGATACTAAGTCGTGTTCCAGGACCACAATAATTATATCCAGAAAGATTCTTGCCAGGATACTTAGCCCATGGAGCTCATGGTAATTTTCCAAGTGAGTTATCAATATCTCCGCCTGTTGCATGATAGATAAATTTGTTGGGTTTTTTTAACCACATTTCAGACACTTGCCATTGAGTGCACGCTTTGTCATTCCTCGTCGTTATTATTTTTAATCCACAGGTATTGGTGGGTGTTCTGCGTCGAACACAACATAAATCCAAATATTTATTATATATTTCTACAACATGAATGTCATTGATTTCTCAGCCACACGAAAGCAAGAGCCAATCAAGCATTATCCCGCGCTACCAAATTCTATCAGAGCAATTATCATAAGTCCATCTGGCTCTGGTAAGACGCAATTCAATTGCTACTTAACCTGATAATGAGATAGCTCAAGTGAGACAAATTGTATTTAGTGGCACCATCTGCAGATGATCAGCGATGCTACGAAGTGCTTAAAGATTTTAATGCAGAATTGTTGGACGAGGACGGCAATGGTATTATTGATTTTATCAGCAACATCAACGATGCGCAGTTGGTAGATGATCTCAACGCGGGCATCAACAATTTCATAGTATACAATAATTTGATGCTAGACAAACAATCAAATACCACTCGGATATTTTCCCGAGGCAGACACAAAAACACCAATATTTTACATGCTACTCAGCGATATGCGCAAATAACTAAAGTGATCAGAAATAACAGCAATCTTCTGGTTGCCTTTAATGGTGCTGATACCCACACACTAAGAAACATCCATTAGACTTGGTGTTCAGAAGACATGGATATCATTAAGCTTACAAACTTCTTCTCAAGAGCGCAAGCGATTCCTCGTGGATTTATTAGGATAAATGTACACATTCTCGATCGCGATATCGCATAGGTCCCGAGAAAATTTTCGGTTGAGAGACCTGCCACCTAACCTCTACGCTACAGCAGCAGAGAGGGTGACGACCAACAGTGAATCTCCCGGGTCGGTAAACGAGGACGCATAAAAATTTGACACGTAAGCATCAAGAGAAAAAATAGTAAAAATGCACTAACCCTGTAGAGCCCTCGGTTTAGTGCAACCCGGTTAGAGGTCTCGGTTTAGTGTTATTGACGTTTGTGTGTTCATTTTCGTAGGAAGGTTTAATTTAAAAAATGGACTGTTCTAAAACAGTGGTCTGTTCACCCTCTCTACTGCTAATGTGGCCGTCGTGATTCTTAGTAGAAAAAAACAAACATTGCATGACTTCTTATCAACAACCACTTCAAACGTTGGCCAAATACGACTGAAAACATTCTGACATAGACAACATTTAATCTTTACGATCGGCGATCAAACGAACCGTTTCTAAGAATATTGGTCATTGCATGAATGAAAAATCTTCATTGAAACGTTTATTAATTGAAAGCAAATCTAAGTACGATATTTACAATATTTCAATGTATCTTATACAGTTATGACATGGATATAATGGATCCCATTGCTTTTGCTGGCATATGAAATTACAGTGAAACATGATAATTTATGAACAACTAGCAATGACTTTAAGCTTATAATTAGTCATCTGCGCTCACTACCAGCTGCTTGTTGGAGAGAGAGAGAGAGAGAGAGAGAGAGAGAGAGAGAGAGAGAGAGAGAGAGCACCAGTCTAGAGGCAATGGCTAGAAGAATGAAATTTTCTGCGAGGTGTATCCTTATTCCTAGAACTTGTCCAGGCATGTGTCTCCTGTGAGCCTTGTGAGGAATAACTCATTTCAAGGATAAACGTATAGATATTAAATGGTAGAAATAATTTGCCCTCTGATGTAATCGACTACTCAAACATAGTAGGTTGCTTTCCTTTTTTGTTGTCTTTGTATTTATCTCTTTAATACTTAAAATATTAAAGAAAAATGATAAGTATTATTCAGATAATTTGGTATGTACGACATGTTTCATGTTAGGGCAACATTGGGGCTCTAAGTCGTTTTGCTTTTGCTTTTATAAATCACGTTTTTGCTAATAGTCAATAAGTTTACCACTACGTGGACGTTTATTCTTTATTCTTTAATGAAGATACTTTATATGAATCTCAGGTTTTGTCTTGCTTGCATCTGTACGTTTACGTTATACGTCTCCATATTAATTTGCAAGTTAAATAAAAGTTAACATAAACTTGAAGTTGATTATTTCTAACACAGTCAGCAGTGGAGGGGTAAATCTAAGGACTATCACAAAACCTGGAGTGATGAAAATTCAAAACAAGTGTGCAAACTGTAGAGAAAAGCTTAGAGAACAGTATAATGAATGCTTTAGACATAAATACTGCAACAATGAAAATGAACGGATAACAAATTTAGCAATAGCTAGTCCTAAACACTGTTTGAGTGACAATGTAAAATCAACTGAAACTACATAAGAATCTTGGAACTCTCATACATTATATTATTTTACCGCAGGTGTCCGAATTTGGGTCAATCCGAGAATGTTAGTGATGATGATTTGCTTACAGATTATTTTATGCTATAACTTGTGTTTCCTTTGAACTATCCGATCTAGGAAAAAAAGAAAATGTTTTCAGTTTTTAAGTACGATATGAATGAAAGTTACTGATAACAGATATAAAGGTGCTAAAATACAGTCAGTGAGAGAGAAAGAATGAAACATAATACAAAAAGTGCAACTTGTTAAGCTGTCTGGTTTAATATATAGGCGGTTTCAGGTACTATTATTATTATTATTTTTATTTTTCATTTTTATCCTTCTAAATGAATTTAATACGTAATAAGGAACCGCTTCAATTATATTGTCACAATTTCGTGCACGTCGCAATGCGCTGTTTTGTCTCGTATCTGATTATAAAAACAACATGTTTCACTATTATCAAACTTGAAATTAGTTCGGAGAACTCAAATAAATATATATCCAGTACGTATATAACACTATAACACAATTTTATGCAATGTAATCGTCATAGCCTTTGTCTGTAGTTTATTTCAAATCGTCTATGAGCAGATATTTATGAAACAAAGACTTTGTTGCTGGGATAATGACATCTGGCAATGGTTTTAATATATTTGCTCATCATTCGGTGTGAAATATTTTTTCTTGGTTTATTAATTTGCTTTTCATTCACTTTTTGCAAATGACTGTCAGTAAAATTCCTTCGAATTATCTTTTATTTTTCATTTGTTTTTCTAATTTTTATTTTGTTTGAATTTTTTCAGTTTCACAATCAGTAATCGTATATGTATTTTTTCTTTAACAAAACTTTATTATTTATTCAAATTATTTATCTCCCATTTAAGTAGTGTAAAAATGGCAGTTTTCATTCACGTTTGCAGATCCACCGTGTCTTGAATTTAGCAATCGTTCTAAACGTATGCAGTAGATGAAAACAACCTTTATGTAACAATTGATGAGTTATCTCCCTCTGCAAGAGCGTTTCCCTTGTAGATTGGTCTAGCAAAGATATACAAATATATAGAAAAAGGCATCGTTTGGGGATTTGACAAATATTTATTTCTCCTACTCATTTTAAACATGTTTTTCTTTGTTTTGCAGCAAACTTCTTCTCCGTGTATCTTTCCAGACACAGACAGATATAACAAGATGAACTGAAATAAATAAGTTGATAGATGTGTGGGTAGATGAGAAGGTGGATTCATAGATAGGAGAATGGAATGATTACTGATTGACGGATATCTATCTATCTATCTGGACTGATAAAGTTTTTGTTTAGTTAAGAGCCAAATTATGTGTACTTATCTAATTTAAGTTGGTATTATGCTATTTCGTTCCTGTCTGAGCCTAAAATAAATATTTCAACTACATACTGTTCTGCACATTAACCAAGTTTGTGCTCACGACAGCTATTGCATCATACCGTTACTCAATATTATTTTAAAAGTTGTGACCA
>JAECUM010078355.1:0-17093 GCA_016617855.1 Megalonaias nervosa | reverse complement strand
CCCCGAGGCTTATCGGCAAAAATTCAGAAACCAAAAAAAAAGAAGCTGGACAAACTTATGTTGAATTTGCAAGAGAAAAAGAGCAGTTATTTAAGAGATGGTGCTTAGAGAAGAAAGTTGAATATAATTATGAAAGTCTCGAACAACTTGTCCTACTTGAAGAGTTCAAAAACTGTGTTCCTAATGAGATTCAGAATCATCTTGAAGAGCATAAGATTGAAACCTTGGAAAATGATGCTTCTGCTGCTGACAAGTATTCTTTAACTCATAAAGTTCCTGATGTAAGCAAATCTTTCACTCAGCAGTCTACTGGTAGAAAGGTATTTCAGCCTAATACGACTCCTTCTAAAACTCAATCTGGCACAACTTCTAAAAATCAAGCTGCTGATAAACTTGATTCAAAATCCGTCTATTCCTATGTGTACCTATTGCAAGAAAAAAGGACACGTCATTTCTGATTGCTTCAAATTGAAATCGAGGCATCAGAATCAAAATAGACCTATCCCAAATGCTCTTATTTCTAAGAGGTCAAGGTCACGGTCATGTATTGAAAGCAATGAATTTGTTGGGTCTAATAAACCCCAGTCTGATTTTATTATGGAGAATTATGAACCATTCATGTCGAAGGGTTCTATATCACTCTTGGGTGATTTGGCCACTCCTATCCCTATTAAAATTTTAAGGGATACAGGAGCTTCTCAGTCTTTTATTATCAGGTACTTTGCCTTTTTCTGAGAAGTCCTGTTCTAATTAGAGTGTTCTTATTCAGGGAGTAGAGTGCGGCTTTGTTAATGTTCCTCTACATTCTGTAAATTTGTCATCAGACTTAGTTTCAGGACCTGTGACAGTCGGAATAGTGTCTACTTTACCCGTTGAGGGCATTCATTTGTTACTAGGCAACGACCTAGCTGGAGATAAGGTTGTGGTTAATCCACTTGTAACTGACAAGCCTTCATTAGATCAGAAAGTTGATCCTATTGAAAAAGATTACCCTGATTTATATCCAGCTTGTGCAGTTACCAGAGCTATGGCAAAGAAAGCTCTTGAAAATGATTTTGATAAGGAAAGTATTCCTTTAGCCGACACATGCATTGGTCAGGCTTTTGATGAGGTCACTTTCACTTCTAATTTGGATCAATCAAAAGTTATTGATCACAGTGATCCTCTTTTAAATACTCATTTTCTTTTATCTAATCAGGGTGATAAACGACAATCACTTGTCGTCGAACAGGAAAAAGATCCCGAGATCTCCTGTTTGTTTGAGAGGGCCATTAGTGAAACTAAAGCCACTGAAGTACCTGTCTGTTATTTCATTAAAAATGGAATTCTTATGAGAAAATGGAGACCTCCCAAGGTACCTGCTAGTGACGAGTGGTCAGTGAACTATCAGATTGTAGTTCCAAAATCTTACAGACATTAAATACTTAGTTTGGCCCATGAAACTCCTTTGGCTGGTCATTTAGCGATACATAAAACTGATCACAAGATCTTGACTCACTTTTATTGGCCAAAAATAAAAAATGATCTTTGCAAATTTTGTAGATCTTGTCTTACTTGTCAAATGGTAGGAGCACCCAATCAGAAGATACCTAAGGCTCATCTGCAACCTATTCCGGCATTTGACGAACCATTTAGCTGAATCATGGTAAATTGTGTTGGTCCCTCACCCAAGACCAAATCAGGCAACCAATATTTGTTGACCATTATGTGTGTGTCAACAAAATTCCCAGAGGCAATTCCTTTGAGGAATATTAAAACCAAAATCATAGTAAAAGCTTTGATAAAGTGTTTTTTTTTACTCAATTTGGCCTTCCCAAATCTGTCCAATCGGATCAAGGGTCAAATTTCATTTCTGGAATTTTCCAGCTTGTTATGCTTGAATTTGGCACTCAGCAATTCAAGTCAAAAGTGAAATCATGTTTTCAAAGAACATTAATTGCGAAACGTTTTGAGTCTTGTAATAGAGTTCATTCTCTCTTGCTCATTTTTCAAAATTTTCTTCAAATTAGATTTTACGGCCCTTACAAAGTAAAGAAGAAAATGAATGATTTAAATTATAATAATAGTACTCTTATCTAAATAAATTAATGGAGTACCAGTATATTGAAAGAGATAGCCAGGTGAATAATGCAATTAATTTAGTTGTATCTGTCCCATCAACTGAGGATTTAAATGAAGAAATTCAATCGGACACTGTTGATCTTGGAGCAACAAATCTTCGGAATTCGGAAATTATGAAAAATCTGGACCAGAAACTTTTACATTTGCAACAACAAGAAAGGAATGAACTTAATAAGCAGTTATTATTCGAATATGTGCACTTGTTTCCGGATATTCCTACGAGGACAAACAAATTTTTCATGACGTTGAAATTGTAGATTGAAAACCTATGAAACAACACCCATACAGGATGAACCCTCTCAAACAGGAATGCTTGAAAAGTGAAATTCATTATTTGCTGGAGAACGATTTCATACAGCCCAGTAAAAGTGACTGGAGTTCATGTATACTTGTTCCGAAACCGGATAAAACTTTCCGAATGTGCACTGATTATAGGAAGGTGAACATTGTGACAAAAACAGATTCATTTCCATTACCAAGAATCGATGACTATTGACAAAATTGGAAATGCCAAGTACGTCACCAAATTTGACCGTCTGAAAGGATTTTGGCAAATTCCATAAACAGAAAGGGCAAAGGAAATTTTGGCATTTGTGACTCCAGATGGACTCTATCAATATAAAGTAATGTGTTCGGGTGAAGGGTTCCCCAAGTACCTTTCAACGTTTGATGAATATGATTACCTTTTGTCTAGCAAATTGTGATGCTTATATCGATTATGTCATCATCTACAACGACACATGGAAAGAACATCTAGCCACGATTCGAAAATTCTTCGAGACTCACTGATGCAAATATGACAATCAATATATCTAAAGGTGAGTTTTGCCATGCTTGTGCAACATTTCTAGGACATATTGTGGAACATGGTCAAGTTAAACCTATAGATGCCAAGGTCAAGGCTATCTGATTTCCTTGTGCCTCTCAGTAAAATGCAGCTGATGCGATTTTTGGGTGTGGCCGGATACTATCGAAAGTTTTATTCCAATTTTTCTAATATTGCTGAACCCCCTACAAACTTGTTGAGTAAGAAAAAGAAGCGTCTTTGGACTGAAAAATGTCAGGAGGCTTTTGATAGATTGAAAGCCATACTCAAAAGTGCGCCGGTTCTCACAGCTCCAAATTTCAATCAATCTTTTAAATTATCCGTGGATGCAAGTGATGTTGGGGTTGGAGCAGTATTGATTCAAGAAGATAGAAATGGTGTTGAACACCCAGTGTGCTATTTCTCTAAGAAATTAAATAAGCACCAAAGAAATTACTCAACAATCAAGAAGGAATGTTTGGCTTTAATACTGGCATTACAGCATTTTGAAGTTTACAGTAACTCGGTTCCTTCTCTGGTTGTTATGTATAGTGATCACAACCCCCCTACTTTCATCAACAAGATGAAAAATAAAAATCAAAGATTATTAAGGTGGAGTTTGTTTTTTGCAAGAATATAATCTTAATATCAGGCACATAAAAGGAAAAGACAATTGGATTGCAGATGCACTTTCCCGTGTATAGAAATATTAATTCATTATCCTTTGTATAATTCATAAGTTTTCTTATGTAATTTTGTTTTACCTCGTGTATAATTTATATATGGTAAAAAGAAAGCTTTATTATATAAATTTTTTTCTTTATGGGTGGAAGTGTTACGAATATGTAATTAAATTGCTTGTGTGTTAGTTTTAAATTCTTTTTTTGATTTTATTTTCTTTTGTTTTGTTTCATTACATTTTATTGTAATGATAATTTTCATTCGATTTGAATCTCTTTTCCGAAAATTGGCTTGACCCGATTAGATTATAACGATTTCTTCAACACTATTTTTAGCTCACTCTGGTTCATAGATCTTGTCAACATCAAGGTAAAACGAATGGCTATTACCAACATCATTTTTCTGCTTGCGTGATGGCTCTAATTTGCAAGCAACTATTTTTTTATTGAATCTTATAGGAAGATTCGCTAAGCCTTTTAAGGCGTGAGTGCATAGTATAATTTTTTTAATGCGATGTTCAAATTAGTGGTCACATAATCCATCACGTGAGCTACCATGTGATCTAAAATTGAGGCTTAAAACAGCCAATTGGTAGTAGATTAGTCCAGTCGTAATTTTTACACCTCAGAGCTCAAGGTGTTTTACTGTTGAATCCAGATTGTTTTTGAAGATCATCTGATTTTTGGAATTTAATAATTTATTCTCTTAAAGACTAAACAAGTGTACTTTTTATAAAAAGTTCTGGGACAAAGAAATTCAGTGGAAATTTATTCTGGAATTCTAAACGGAAACATTATAAACTGTGATTCAATCGAGGATTTATTGCCATTTGTACAACACCTCATCTGACATCATCACCTTCCATACTGGGACGTCGAGATTCGAACCTGGATTCAATTAGAACTGTTTAGTGAAAGGAGTTATATTTTTCAACTTTAGGATTAATTTTTGGATTATATTCACAAACCGTAAGTCCTATTTAATATTTTTACATTGTTTTCTAGGGAAATAAATTATTTTGTTAAAATTTACAAAGCTTGTTGACTTCACTCTTTTCTTTTGTTTCATTTGTACGAGCCTACACGTAACAATATATATATATATATATATATATATATATATATAACGTATACAATATTTAAATAATAAAACAGATGTCATTATGGCTCATTGATTTCTAGGTAAATACAAATATTTTCCAGTATCCGCAACAAGTTGAAATAAACCAGTAGAAACATAATAAATTTAAAGGTTTAATTCCTGTAAAAACAGCCATGTAAAGCTTTGCAAACACAACGGTTTTTCTGTTTTACTTGTTTGTTTTATCTATGTTTTGTATATGCCTTTGAAAAAAACTCATTAAGAGTCGAATGTGCTCAGGTTATTTAGACACTAGTTTTGCACTGTTCGTTGTCAGTTTATTGCATAGATATATATATATATATATATATATATATATATATATATACAAGTTGCTTTTCTTCAAATGTATACGTGAGCACAGAATACCAGAGTAAATACACCGATGTTATTAGTAGCACATTTTGGATGATAGTTTTGGATCCAGTCATGACCGGATTTACATCCCGTTACTCTCTCCCAATCCATTTGTGCCGAACCCTCTCGTCAATGGAGGCTGGTGTTTTGGTTTTAGTTAGAGTTTCAGATTACCCTCAGTGTCCATATATCTCCTTTAATCTTACTCTCTCCACATTTCTATAATATTAGCTTCAAACGGTCATTTACTATTGATTCCTATTATTTCTAATGTTTATCAAATGTATGATGAAGACATAAGTGTGCAATTCTCGTTCTTATTTGTAAAGGGATGAAACTCATAACTGAATCAGCTGCTTCAAGTCCTTTTACCACAAACATCTACCTTTTTAAAAAGTACCTCTTCCTTCAACTAATGTATTCCCCTTTATGAGCAATTTATAGCTGAGGCAAGGTTAATATTTGACAAAATCAGGTAGTATAAGAAAATGAGCATATAATAAAAAGGTTACTGCATTTGTATGGGAAATTATGAACTCGTTTTGTCGGATGAATATACTGCACTCCCAAGGTTGTGTAGTATTTCCATTCAAAAAACTCGTTCATATTTTCCCATACAAATGCAGTTACCTATAATAATCAACCAAAACGTAAAGTGTCTACTACGAGAGTGTACATAATTTGTTTACAAAGTAGTTCCTAATACACTATTGGGCACACTTGAATTCAATATGAAGTTGCGCAATATCGTAAAATATTGCACAATTCTCACAATCTAAAGTTAACGGAGAAAAAAAAAAATTAGCATATAATAAAATTTGTTTCTGAATGAACTAGAACAGATGTTTCGTGGACTGCCACATACCAGCTGCTTTGCCACATTCCGTGTTAACTTTTTTGATACATTGTTTCGGATTTAGGCTAGCTATAGACGCCAGACAGGGTCCTTAATGAAATGTTATCATAAGTGTCCAAATGTAGCCTTTTGCAAGATGAAAATAGTTTTTAGTATGATTTGGAGTTGGGTAAAGCATTATCATGGACGGACTAAGTCCCACGGAGAATCATTTCACTACTGGGTATTTTCAGTCTTTCTTTGTTTCATTCAACTATGTTGACGTTATTGCATATAGTACAGTGTGATGCCAGACAAGCCAGGTGCTCCTCGTGAAGTGTTTTAACCAGTGACGTGTTTGTACTCATGAACAAAAATATCAACCACAGTAACAACTATGCTTGACATCAGCAAAGATAGACCCAAAGCCAACTAACCATATGAAGTGTACATGCAATTACTGAAAAATGGAGATTTTCTTTAGCTCTAATGTCGACATCATTTTACTTGCACAGAAAACAATACAGCATGCTAAATGATCGTTCTTGTTGTCATTTAAACCAAATAGAGTTTATGTGGCTATAAATATCGCGAATACTTAAAAATACAATTGAAAGATTATGCGGCTTTGTATAACATCCATTTTCTATTTTCTTACTAGTTTATCTTGGCTAAAAGGTTCAGCTAAAAGGGACTTTTAAAGTAAGGTACACAGAGCAAAATAACATGAATATGGGCTGAAATCGCTCTGATATGTGGACATAGTTTACCTAGATAACGAGGTGTATTAACACTAATGTGATGACAGAGTATCTACATCAGTTTCATAGTCATTCATTTCACACACACACACACACACACACACACACATATATATATATATATATATATATATATATATATATATATATATATACCAATACACATATTTTTGAGTAAATTAAAGAAAAACATTTCACTAGTGCACTCTGCTTTTGGGCAATTTTATATCTTAAACTCTTGAGTTTAATATTGATGATTATGCATACATTTTGGAGTTATCCACAATTTCAGGTCGATTATATTTTTGTATACATCTTCCTTGAAATAATTAAGTACTTATTTACACACTATTTTCTCCTTTTGAACGAATTATTATACTTTTCAAGTACAAAACATAAGACAAAAGTAATAATGTATTTGAAGTGATGTATTATTTAATCTGCCAATTAATACATTTAAATTTATTTCTGATTTTACTCAGTATTATATTATCCATACTGGGTTGGGTGTTTGTTTTTCAATTCAATGTCTGCAAGGACATGTAACACAGCACCAAAGAATACAGCAAGTGAGTTTTGACATGTCACTATAGTGCTCACATGTGGGACAGGACAAAAACCAACAGAATCATGTCATGAAACCGCATGAATAATACCTTGACTTGTGTACCCTTTCCTTGCACATCTTCTCATATCTACACTTTTAAAGTAATCAAATGAAAATTTCTTCCTGTTAATATAAAATTTGCCCTTAGCTCTCCAAAACTGAAACTATATCCTACACAAAATGCATCAAAGTATATTTTCAACCAGCTTTCTCTGTCCGTATGTCTGTCCTTAAGTCTGTCCACACTAAAACACAAAAGTTTAAGGTTAAACCTACATCACATTGCATCATCACAGTTGAATACTGTACATGAAGTTTAGACCCACCAACCCATACATTTTATAAAAGAAATTCAGCTCTTAATGGATTACTTAATTTGCCAGCCTAGTGGAGGCTGAGGTCTATAAAACATCAGAATGATAACACTCTGATAGACGAGTCCACTTTCAATACTCAGATTGTCTTCCATCGTGGACTTCTATGGAGACTAAAGCGCTCAGAGCGGGGAGCAAGGATGTAACCGTGTAATACATAATGGCAGCAAGTATTATATAATTAGTTTACCCCACCACCACCCACATATATTTTACTACAAAAAAATACATACCAGCTATTATTGAATTATTGAAACTGCCAGCCTGATCGAAGCTGAAGGTCTTATGCAGGTTGTCAATTGAACTTACCGTTGTTGTCAGTAGGAAGCTTCAATGCCAACGACACGGTTGCTTGACAGATTGTTTGAATGATCCAACTGGATGCCATAAAATGAATGCTTTCATTCTGGTGTACCACTGACTGAAGGTAAAATAACAAGAAACCAAGCGAGAATACAGGAAGGTGTTTTTGTATGACATCACTCTATGATAAATGATTAAAGAAAGCCCCAAGAAATACCAATAGCACTTACCTCATGAGCTTTTATGTTCATGAAGCAGATCTCTCTCAGTGTGAGGTTGATAAGCAGTTATAATAGTTTGAAAACTCCACCTGAAGATGGTGGTTGCCAACATATCACAAGTACTTTTAAAGGGAGAAAAAGAATTAAGTTTTTCTTCTTTTTGATCTAGCTAGATAGAATTATAATGCTTTAACTGTGCCAATGAGTCCATCTTGATTGTCCAGACCACAGTTGGTTCTAAGGCTGAAGATTTCAACAGTTTATTGTCCCATTATTTTCACACCTTCGCCTTGTGAATGCTTAGGAGAGGAGGAAGACTGTCTTACGGGTAAGATTCTCAATGAAAGTTTCACTCAAGCGCTCATTTGATTTATATAGCGACCAAATAAGATACGAGAGGTTCCGCCTTGAAATTAATGTTAGATTGGTCTCTAAAACTCAAAGTACTTAAACAATTCTGCATAATCTGGTTCTGATCCTATAGTTGTGCCCATAGCAAACTTAAAGAATATTAGAGAAGGCTGCTCAATAGCACTGAATGGTGTGTACTAAGTCATCTTTTTTCACGTCAAGAAAAAGATCAACATAAGCCAGTGCAGTTAAACTGCAGCAGATAGGTTTCAACACATTTTCTACTGTACCTGAGAGAAATTCTCCACTTGGCATGATAACGTTGGAGGTCGATTGCAATGTTGCTCGAAAACTGGTCTTTGCGGATATATCATTTGATATAATGAGCCAGGCATAATAGTAGACACAAGAGGAATGACGTGCATGTAGTACCATTTGTGCTGCAACAGTAGGTCCCTTCTCAACAGCAATTCCCTACGATCATCCATAACAGGTCGAAGTGATCACTGAACGCAATCAGGATCATCCGTGACTTGGAACTATTGATTATGAAGAGCCCAAGGGATTAAATTGAGAGGTGCGACGGCGTAGTGTACAGTCGATAACACGTAACCATGCTCTTTCATCAGGCACTGGCAAGACAAAAGAAAAAGATAATTTGTTCAACTTCGCTGCGAACAACTATACTCTTGACCTTACTCACAGACAAAAGTGTCTTTGCTACTGACTAGTGTAGAGACTATTCCATCAGTATTGCTCGCAGCTGTCTGGACAAACTATCCGCCAGAACATTCCTTTTCCCTGGATGTAGCATGCTCTTGAGTGATCTAATTTGAAGTTGTCCACTGGAAGAGATTCCAAACTGCCAAGCATATAAAAGGGGCAAGTGTGACCTCTTGGTGTCGTGAGGCATGCTATGACCGATGTTTTGTCTGCAGTAGTACTGGCACGGTAATGTCTGCAGTTGATGCTCACATGGAGTAATAGAAAAAGCACACACTTATCTGTTGTCGATGTGAAGGAAAGCTTCTTCACAAGAACAAATGTCCTACAGAACTACCCCTCTGGGCTGCAGGTTAGCCCCACTCACCACCAGCCTAGATCTGGTGTGTCGATGTGAAGGCAGAAGACCAGAAGTGACCGCAAATGAAACATTTCTTGTGGAAGCCAGTCCGCTGATTTCAAGCGATGCAACGATGAGAAGACATTGATGCCTTCATACCCAGTATTAAGACAGCAAGTATTTGTGAGATGTTTTCAGGAAGAAAAAATACTTTTCATTGATTGGTGAGAAAATATATCCCCAAGTAAACAAAATTTTGAAAGAGGATGTGGAGGGGGGGGGCACATATACATCCCCCTTCATTCCGATTTCACCGCTAAACATGTTTTGGCCTGCATCCATAAAATTTAATTCTGGCCTGCTGAGCAACTTAAACTGGTTTGCCTTTAAAAGCATCAAATATTCTACATCTATTAAGCAGTAATGGGGGTTGCATCAAAAGGCATCATTGCAGAGTAAATGAGTCAGCAAAAAGAATGTAAATAGGCTGTTAGAATAAAAATTAATATCACCACATTTCTCATATACTTATTTCGTTATAATAGTTGACGCATCAACTCTCAACGTTACAGTACTTGCATAAGCTATCATTTTTTCATTGTTCCAGTACAGTCTCCGTCATATCCGCATAGCAAAATTTTTTCATCTTTCTTTGCTCAAAAAGGCTTGATGCACATCTTTAATACAGGGTCCCCCACTTTTTGAAACAAATTTTTCCTGGTTGCAATTGATTTTTTGAAGGTTCACTTATGATACTTACTGAAGAGTATCAGCAACATTTTTGGCCTTAAATAAATATTAATTTTGCAAATCATAAGCTTTCATTCTGAGGCTCTCCTATAACATCTAAATGACCATATACTAAGCAACAAACATAACTACCGGAATTTAAATAAATTTGTATGCAACTCATTTAACTTTAGAGAATAAACATGTTAACTTCATCCCACTCTGCTTAACAACTTATGTTGATATGCACATTTTAGAAAAGCCCTTCAAAACTATATACCTTGTCCTTCATATCAAACAAGTGACATATTTCATTGCATCAAAATCGACTTAGGTTTGGTGGGTACTCTCATATCTACTTTCAATGTGATCTATCAACTGTATCATTAAAAACTGCCACAGAAGTTGGTAGATTTTTGCGTATCTATTAAGATCTAATAGTACAATTTACCGCAACATGAACTTAGAGTGGTGGTTTGGGTTATTATTGACATTAATATCTAATAATGTGTTTCCAGTAAGATCTATCATTTTAATAACCAAATCTATACCTCTATACATGTTTGTTAACATAACATGTTAAAAAATGGGAAATGGGTAACATGTCACAGACAGCCTATTGACATAATGTGATGCTAAAGTGGTATTCATCCCTTCTTCTTGGGATAAAATACAAGGTGGAGCCGATTACAAGATGATCAGTACATCTGACCAATCAGTGTATTTGACTAATCTGATCACTTAAGGGAATGGATTGACTAAGGCTTTGCTCTACAGTTATTACAGGGTTCATACAGATCTGGAGAGCTGAAAAATTCAATGACTTTTCAATGACCAGTTTTCAGTTTTCAATGACTACTCACGGTATCAAGTGTTTCTGCTTCACTTGCTAATTTAAATACTAGAAACAAATACAAAAACAATACAGAAACAAAAAAATGTAATATGAAAGGGAACTTATATTTAAAAAGCAAGTTATTGTAACCCAGATGTTAACCATTGCCCAATAGCTTGTATATTTTCTTCTCCAATGCTTTCACTTCAGAGATGCTGCCAGGACTTTACTGACTACTATGCCAGATTTCCTATCTGTTCAATAATACTATATTAGGATTTGAAGTCCATTAATGCTGGAGAATGCTTGTTCAAACAGTGGTATTTTAATCATATAAATATATACTTCCTAATTTTATTTTTAGACTTTTAAATGTATCTGAACCCTTATAAGGTTATACGTATCTATGCTCAAGGTATTTTGAATAATGCATTTTAAGAACTGTTAACTTTTTGGATTTACCCTCATTATTACATATTTTTTTTCCACTCATAAAACTTAAGATATAAATCCAAAAGCTGATTAAAAATTGAAATCTAAAACTAACATGTAGTCACAATTTTTCGGACTTGGTGAATTTGTAAACATGTCAAAAAATATAAACACTTTTTATAGTATCCTAAATTAAATATATGTGTGATATCCCTACATTTCTTCAAGTGAATTAGGAAGCCAGTGAAAACAAATATAACAATGTTTTTCCTATCTAGGATAATTTGGCAGTAAATGGTCCCAGATTGTACATTAGAATTCACCTTGGATGGATTTACTCCGAAAAAGAAAAATAATCCTGAGAATCAAAGAATATAAATCTGTGTTACTATTCATTGTTTCAATTGCACTCATTCTTTTACATGTAGACTGAGTAGTAAATAAAATATTCAGACAATACTTTAAAACTCTCCTCAATAATAAGGAGTTAATCTGTGTTTATAAGTCCAGAGATTTGTGCTAACAATTGCCAAATGACCGGTCCAGAAGTTTACACGTCTTACGCTGGTGATCAGACCTATCAAAATTACATATCTAGTGTTTGAAAAGTTACGAATTTGTTATATGGTGTGCTGAGATTTGTCAAAAAACTGACATATATTTTCAGTGTAACATAGTTTTGATTTTTCCAAATGGCCTCAGTTTCGGTTCTGATTACATGCGTGACCCACTCAATTCAAAGCTCAATTTCAGTCAAGCTGCATCAGCTAAAATTCTCACTTTTAACACTTTTATAGCTCCAATAATCTGATATAATTCATAGCTTTAAAATATATTGCCATATAGGCCTATTTGCCGAACTGTGTGTGTGTGTGTGGGTGTGTAATTTGGATTTTGAACATAGTTTCAACAATCTTTTAGTCATATCGATACAATGTCTCCAGTGTGGCAGTTTATAGTGATTTGCCGAAAAGAATCATCCGCACTGGGTTTCAGCCTATATTTTAAACATGCATTTGTAAAACTTCTGAAGTCAAAGAGTGTTAATGACGACATGTCAAAGGGGCGCTATGCATGATATCTGATTACTTCATGTGGATTACAATAATAATGGAATTGCTAGCATAATTCAGGAAATCAAACCGTACTTCCAGTCATCACACAACGTAAAGTAAATGACTCAAAAGTTAAATTTTCAATCACCTTTATTTTTTAAGCAAAATCTCTAAAATTCAATGACTTTCAATGACCTTGGTGAAATATCAATGACTTTCAAGACCTTGAATCGAGGTATTCATTTCTCAATGACTTTCAATGACCTTTAATGACTGCAAACCCTGTATTAAGTACTTCTGAAGCAGGAGAGTGGTATGATGAAGTTGTGTCCATTTACAAAAAGTACAATGGAGACATTTTTAGTATATCTCTATGCTACTTTCATGTACTGTGACTGAAATTTACTTTATATGTGGCATTAGAGAAACAAAGCATTATCTAAAGCAGACATCTGATCAAAATGGCTGCTCCCATGAGCTCAAGATATGAACTTGAGCCAATCCAAAGCACACTAACTTTTGCTGTGATTAACTATTTAGTTACCAATGCTGCTTTAGTGATGCACCGACTTGCCCAGCTGCTGGGGTCATTACTGCATTTCATTTGGGTGCTGTCTAGCAGAGCCTGATGCTGCTGCAGCAAAATGGTATTCTAGCTGATGATCCAGTGAAATGAGTCAAATTATTAAGTTATTTTTCTTTTGTCTGACTGATTTTATATCCTACAACCATGATAAATATTTTTTATACAAAGTTAAATGTCAAGTGTATACATATTTATTTACAAATGTATGATTGGTCATTATGTTATATTTGTTCTGAATCTGTTATTGGTGATATTTGTAAAAGCAGTTATGTTTGACACAGAGGAACATTACACTGCTTATACATTATGGATATCTCATGCTGCTGTTTTCCTTTTGAGCACTGTCGGGCTTCTGTCTTATAGATTTTGCTGCATAGTTGCTAGTTTTAGTCACAATTCGTTCATTTAATACCATATGAAAATATTTAGAAAAGATATATTTTTTCCTCTCACACAAAACTAAAGCAAGACCAACACTTCGGCTAAGTAAACTCAGTTATCTGCAGAGCATGTGGCTGTCTTATGCACAATGCATTGTCTTCATCAGCTAATTCCATCTCCACCTTGAAATCAATATCAGTAAACAGCTTATTTATAACTTACAAGCAGGACAAAAATCAGAAACTCTACCCTCAATCATGAAGAATGATCAAGCACACGATACAAATTAAATATACAGTTCACTATAGCATTTTCTGTAAAGTCAACATATGTCAGCTTGTAATCTGATGAACCAGTCCCCAAACCTGTACTGATACACACAGGGGCTCATATCCATTCTTAAAATTTACCTAATATATGATACAAGGGATGACAATCTCCAATTTCTCCTGTGGGCTATTCAAGACTTGAAACCAATATTTCAAATTATATTTCACACACTGTAATTGTTTAGCACCAAAGTTCAGCTCAGAGATTCAACATTTTAGACTACAAATTAGACTTACTACTCTACTATTATAATGAATGTCAGTTCATTTTCAAATCTGAGTTTCCTCCAAATTTCCCACCCCATTTGTCATACCTGGACATTTATATTGGGGTGTGGAGTCTGAGCCAATTGCCTATCGAATAGTAGTTGGAATTCACCATCACTATGTGGTAGTGGCATATGTTAGCTGCTTACCAGTAAGGCAAGCAAACTTAAATATCATGTCATAGTTGCATGAAATCAATGAGAAAATGATTTATTTCCTCAGAAATTGCAAGTGTTACAATCACTGTCATGCATCTGCTGACAAGAGAGATGAAACTACAGCAGTGATGAAACTTGTCCCGTTACTTGCCATTTGCATTGCTAGTCAAATGACTCCACAAATTTCACAATCTACATGTTCATGACATCTGAAGTCAAATATTCATGTAATATCAACAACAAACCCCTTTCCAATGTTGTGGTACAAAGTTAAATTAAAATATTTTAAATGAAAGTCACGTAACTTTTGTAAAAACCCGAAAGGACACATAAAAATTCTCAACATATTTATTCAGAAAACAGCTACCTGAAACCTGTCACTATCGCTGCAACCTAGTCAAAGCCAGATTCATCAAGCAGAGACCATATGAAAATGTGGAACTTGTTCTCAGAATAAAGATGTACATAATTTTGTGTTCTTTGAGTGTTTTTTGTTCTTCTTTTTTACAAACAGTATGCGACTTTTATTTAATATTTTTCATTTTTTCCACCACATTTGAAACATGTTATTGTTGATATCACATGACTACTGAACCTATGATGTCATGAACATGTAGGCTGTGAGGTTTGTGCAGCTGAGTGACCAGCAATGCCAATGGCAAGTACCAGGTCAAATTTCATCAACATTCTAGTTTCATCTAATTTGTCAGAGGATTAAAGTTGTAACTATTATAATATTCACAATTTACGATATAGTTAATCATTTTCATATGACGCGATGGAAAAACATTTAAATTTGCTAGGCCCACTGGCAAGTGGCTACAGAGCGCTGTCACCATCTAAGCTAACTGTGATGCAGGACTGGTTTTCATACCTTCCACATAAAAAATATACCAATATGAAGCTGACTGTGAACTAACCAGGCCACTAGACGCATCTAATCCTCTGAGCATTTGGATTAACTATACAAATATGTCGATGGCAAGCACCCAAATGATCTGTACTGCAACTGCCCAATATTCAGGTCAGAATTCAACAAATTTAACTCACAATCAGTTCAGTTATGATGCAATTATGTAACTGTTTCTGTCGTCAAATGGTGGTGGAAAATTCCCCGATTTTTCCAGACTTTCATTTGTGTTTGAAAAATTCACAGACTTTTCACAGTCAGGAAAAAATATAAAATTTCTCCCAGCTTTTTCTCAATTTCCCAGTGGCGTGGGAACACTGTGACAATCATGCTGTCCTCTCTATTGACTGCACTTGATGACCATGGGGATGTAATTGTTGGAGACATTAGAACAATTATTTACCCTGTTGTCTTATCCTATTGGCTCTCTTCATATCCAACTGATGCCAATAGCTTTCTTTTAATGTTGGAATGTAAATGAATAGCCGACAATCAGAAGGAAAGTAAATAGAATGAATGAGCCTATTCTCTCTTCTCTCTGTTGTCCGAGTTCTCTCAAGTCTTGTATCAACAAACCTATGTGCAACCATTTCATCTCCATGCCTAAGTCTATCTAAAACATCCTTTGGAATTTCTTCTCCCAGCGCTCTCTCAAACTCCTCTGAGTCAACCATGATCAATGTGCTTCCTTTCAAAGATAGCTTTTTTCCTTCTTTGATTTTAGATTTTAGTGAGGAGTCAATGACAGACTGCATTAAGGATATGAAATCTTGCTCTGGCATTTGCTGTAATCTTTTACTATCAAGACAACTGAAAAACAAAACAACAAAGAGTAAGATACTGATTAGATTTCATGACTGAAAACATTTTTAAGAAAACAACTGAGAAAAGACTTAAGTGAAATGGAAAATTTACAAACGATGGAAAATGAATGTCTCAGAGACATAATGTCTTTTTGACATATAAATCATGAATGCCAAACAGACCCACATGCACTTTCTCTGTAACCAGAATCTGTAAGCACCATGAGCATGCTTTTAATTTTTTAAAATATGTGTAATATGTGAATTGACAGTTAAAATCATGAAATACAACCCAAAAAATTTACTTTGCTATGGTAAAAGAAATGATCACGAACACATGATCTGGGGATATATTCTATTGCATTTATTGATTTTGTACAGTAGCTACTTTTACATGGATGTAAAATGTGGTGATTTTAATTTACACAGGGTATTTTATTCTGCGCAAGTAATAAAAAAACTGTGGTCTTTAAGAGGTTACAATATTTAAGGTGAAATATTATGCTGCAATTTATTTTTGTGGTCCTAACCTAAGACTGCTACATGACCAAACTGTCAAACTGAAGTGTGTCTGTTATTCTGGTCAAGTACAGTAACATTTGTTTTTACAGCCTCTCAAGTCAGCATCTTCAGACAATTATGTTTTGTCATGTGACCACTATCTTAGTTCCAGGGACACCATAATGTAGAGACAGAACAGTTTGATCCTGTATGCCCATATAGAAAGTTTGATCAAAAGCAGAAATAGTCATTTAATCGTGGATCATATAATCAGAAACTCTTGTTCACACATTGATCAATGCAGAAGTCTCAATATGTATCTTGTATTAGCACTGTGTTCACATAAGCTGCTATTTCATTTTATCAAAAATAGCCTTTCCTGTTAAAAAAGCTTGATCATGGGGTTTCAATCAGAAAAATAATCACACTGATACTATGTATTTTCATAACTCTCTGAGCAAAATGTAGACACAATTACTGGAATAAAA
>JAECUM010078352.1:0-16259 GCA_016617855.1 Megalonaias nervosa | reverse complement strand
TATATATATATATATATATATATATATATATATATATATATATATATATATGAGAGTATGGTAATGTAATGTAGCATCCAAGTGTTGATGAAGTTTAGGAGCTTTTTTTAATAGCCAAAGTAGGGTGTATCCTGTTTGGCACAAAGCTGGATTAATTTTGACATAAAAATAAACATTTGCAAATAGTATGCGATCAATGTATATTTTGCAGAAATTGCAACAGAATTATACAATAGGGGTTTGGTGTTGGCCTCGAGATATACTGAGTGGACGACAGATTTCATTTTGTGCATGATGCAAGCAACATAAGTAGATTAATTCTCATGTCCAAAAATTATATAAAAAACGTGAAGAATCTATTGATCTGACACGTTGTTCGCATATGTGTGCTGCGATTAATATAACAAAACATCTGATGTAATGATGAATACCATCTGGAATCAGAAACTTTGACTAATTCTTGATAATCACTTTAGCCTTTGTTATATTTTCACTCAAGTATGAAGTTTACAATAGTTACGAGAAGCCTATGTCAACAAGCATGGGTGATGTTTCACTTTCTAAATACGACGTTGTTTCCATATCTAAACACGATTCAGTATTAAATGTTTTCTATGATTAAAATTAACATTGATTACATGGAAGTGAATAAATCTTGAAGAAAATAACAACATGTGGGTCACTTTATAAACATAAAATAAAATTGTGAATTGTACTCAAAAAAAAAATAAAAGTGAAAATACCAGAGTGCTGGACATATATATATATATATATATATATATATATATATATATATATATATATATATATATATAGAGAGAGAGAGAGAGAGAGAGAGAGAGAGAGAGAGAGAGAGAGAGAGAGAGAGAGAGACAATTAATGCGTACTCTTCAATTTGTGTGATGGTTTGACTTACTGAGCGCAGTCAAGATAATTCCAAGCTGTTTTCTGCTCAAGGTTTATTTGTTTACAATTGATAAAGGAACATGTTTGTCAAGTACACTTTAGTGGGAAGCGAAATATGGTCTATTTTCCAGTCCGACGACTTTATCGTCGTCAACAGTTTGCAAAGGTTTTCATTAAAGTTTCTCCTTTGTATATATTTCCAAAACCCCTTGATATGTTCTTATAATTCTTGGGCTAATCACATTGAAGCTATGATTACATGTTCGCTTGCCACATTTGATTCGTGCTCAAGATCTTAGAAAAGTGTATTAAGGTTACGGCTACTGAGTGTTTATGTGCTGTTAGTTCCTATAACTCATAATGGTTTTTCTTCATGGTTGGGTTCGATGAAAATGAACTTATTTCATTCGGTGACATATAGACTTGCTCTTTTGACCTGTCCATTTTCACAGTTATTACAAATGCGTTAAGGTCAAGTTTCGGAGGTTTTCTTTGTTTATATATAACACCCAGATGGATTTTCTTCATACTTGGAGCGAATCACAATCAAGCTAATTCGTTCGGTGACATGCAAAATCGTCCCATTGGACACAACAGAACATTCGCCGTAAGGTTCTGGTTTAAAAAAAAAAAAAAAAAAAAAAACCCCACAAGAACTTTCAATCATTTATATTTTCCTTATGGATTTTCTTTAAGTCTGGGATGAAACATTATAAAACTCAGTCAATGTATTCGGTGACAAGCACGCACTCCCCTTTGATCTTACGGTAATGTCACAGTCAGAGAAACTTTGGGCTTACGTTTTGCATAAAGTCTTTTCCATTTGTTATATTTCGTAAGCCACGTCTTGGTTCTTCGTCATACTTGGGACGAATAATTATGAAGATACGACAATTCCTTCTTCAACATGCTCTCTTATCCCCCTTTGTCCTGGAGGTCAAAGACATAGACATAACAATTTCATGTACGTTTTGGTTAATTTTTCTACGTTTTGTTATATTTTCAGCCCCCTTGATTGATTGTGTTTGTAGATTGGATGAATCGTTGCAAAGCTAAGACAGTTTTTTTTCTGCGACATGCTCTTTCTCCCCTTTTGACCCTTACATAGATCTTTGATCGTGGGCTACACGTGTAAACACTGACATTCTTTTCAAATGTACTTATTTATCTCAGCTACATTTTGTGTACCACTTCATCCTTGAACCATGTACTCAACAAAATATCAGTCTGACTCCTGGAGCAACACTACATTCTATAAGAACGTGCAAACACAAAAGGATGACAGAAATACAAATTCGTTTGATTCACACTGTAGCTACTCTCTATTCAAAATGTATTCAGCACGTTTGGAATATCGCACAACTTCTTTTATTTTAATCGTGTTAAGTTAGTCCTTATGCTTTTTATGTTTACAATGTTGGATGCCAGGAACGGAGAATTTCAATGCTTTTCATACTAGGTGAAGTCATGACATCTTACAAAGTGCAATAAGTAGATTTAAAGTCAATAATTTGCGTTTTACTGTTGGCATTTTCGTATCAGGATTCGAAACAGAAACTAACTCGCCATTAATGATGTAACATAAAATCGTCAAAAGCAATTATTATTCTCAGAGAAAGCAGGTGGCTTGCATATAGACGAATATGTCTGGTTTCTTGGCAATGCTGATATTCTGATCGTAAAGTATCGAGACAAAAGAAATGAAGACAATGTACACTTTTTATCAGCAGATATTTCAATGAATAACATGATGAGCTTTGTCGTTTTTTCTAAATTATGATAGTTTGCCTTTACTTCCGATTTCATATACGAAATTACTAGTTGTTCTAGACCTTTAATTGAGAACCTATTCCATAATTCTGTTCATGGCAGAGTTTACTGGGAGAGAAATAGTTTCTTAGTTTAATACTTCCGCATCTAACCGCTCGCTGGCCTAAGTGGTTAGAGCGTCCGCCTCGGATGCTGGAGGCCGTTTTTTCTAACCCCGGCTGAACCATACCAAAGACTTATACAATGGTACTATCAGCTGCCTAATTTGGCGCTTAGCGTTAAGAAGTTACTGTTAGGATTGGTTGGCCTGGTGTCAGGATAACGTGACTGGGTGGAACATGATACTACATGTCTGTGGCATAATGCCCCAGTGCTAGACATCACTATTAACTGCCACACTGCAGACATCGTAGCAATATGAGTGAAACATTGTTAAAGCTACTTTAAAATCCCAAATCACAATCACAGACACACTTCCGTGTGTGTATGTGCGTGTGTTTGTGTGCATTGTAACCCTAATATAGGATAATAACACTATATAAATCTACATCTTTTAATATATGAATGTTACAGACTTCTTCCAGCTGCATACATGTTTTGCATTTTCATCATCAAGAGTTATATTTTCAATACATTCTTTCAAATCCAAATAATGAGTATGTAATAACAAACGATCTAAGAGTGAGGACTGAGCTATTTTGAAGTTCTGCATTGCATCTTTGCTGGTTTCATTTTATTTATTATAAGGTTTTAGGATGACATGATCGGAAATGAAATGTTCAAACTGTTCCTTACGGCATATGAGATAAATTAATCAAAAGCTGTACAGTATAGTTCCAGTATTTCTCTTAAATTCTGTAAAAATAGAAGTACATTTTTCAACAATAATACCAGGGTATTAGTCATAATTATAAACTATTTCCTTGACATCGGGAATTGCATGAGAGAATCACACGGATCAAGATCGAACTTACACAAAAGATGAAACAGTCTAAAAAGTAGTTCAATATGCATGAATGCTTTCGTTTCGAAACTTAATTTACTAAGCGATAACGAAACTTTATTTCACTTCACATTTTGAATCAAATGTTCATCATAGTGAAAATTATTGGGCGATCCATGTCCTTTTTCTCCATTGTAGCAATGAGATCACATATAGTTAGTGAATCAGAGAATGCATTACAAGTTCAAATGGAAGCGGAGGTCTTCGTCAATTAACAACATTAGAGGACCATCCTTTTCATGGTAAGAACTATGTTTTTGTGGGTTTTTTTTTTAGATCACCATATCTACATTGCTTTTAACTCTCATAACAAATGGAATGCACCATGTGCGTACTAGACAGCCAATCTAAAATAGCCTTGCTACGTTCTTCTGATTTCCCTTTCCTTTCAGATCGGGAACTGACTCAGCGCATAATGTCTCAGAATTATAAATACAAGTAAACAGATTATTTAAAGTGACAATGAGAGACCGTAAATAAAGATTTTATCCCAGGGAGGGAAACTTGTCGATACATTGCTGCACAATAGGCGTCTTACTAGCTAGCGAATCAAACATCTGCGTGAGTTTGGCTTGAACTCCATTGTTCCCGCTTTTTCCATGGACCTTAAGACAACAATGATTGTCCACTCAATGGTTCTTAATGTGCAAATGGTAGAAATATTTTAATTCTAATCGCATATTGATCACACATCACGAAACTCTTACTTCCAACTTTTTTTTGTAGCAATAGTATGACTAATCAGGAAATTATTCCAAGCCTAAGTTTGGTACTTACAGACATGCTTCACGATACATGACTTAAACACCTAATACAAAAAAAATGTTCCTATATCAAAGTACTACACACTTATACATTGGAATATCCCAAGAATTAATTATGTTAAGAAAATAAGGATGGTTCATTTACAAAACTAATCCATGCTGCCATACATTCTCGAGATTATTGTATCTGCTCCAAGAAATGGCTAATTATCAGGTTTGAGAAATATATTCCGAACACACATAGACACACACTTGTTTCAGACCTTGTGCTCCATATATTTGGCACGTCATAGCTTCAGATGACGAACTTTTCTTTAAGTTCTACAGTTCAGAAAATCATGTTTCCATGTCGGGTTCATAGACATTTTCATCTCATAAAAACGAAATAGGATTTCAACCCCTACATTAAATACAGTGAACCGATATTTCAATTTATAATGGAGAAAAAGTGAAAGAAAGAAACAAAACAAAACAAAACAACTAACAAACAAAAATTAGAATTTGAGGATTTAAAGCATTTAACAACAAAGTAAACAAATAAAATCTGACTGGAGGCAACAACAAAGTAGATACCTAAAACTGACTTTCGTTAACAATAACGTAAACACATGCAAACTGACTGGTGTCAAGAACAAAATAAACACATACACTAATTGTGTTAACAACGAAGTAAACAAATAAAAAACTCACTGGTAGTAACAACAAATCAAACACATAAAAAATATCTGGTATTAACAACGAAGTAAACACATTAAACTTGACTGGTGTTAACAACAAAGTAAACAAATTGAGACGGACTGGTGTTAACAATAAAGTAAACACATACAAACTAACTGGTGTTAATAACAGCGTAAAAACTATGATACATGAATTTTACTACTGTAAACTGAACGACAGAGACGGTGTGAATAGGACTTTTAATGACGGACATTTCCTAACTTTTTTTTACATAAGCATTGAAGCAAAAAATGTATATAATACATGAAATTGAAAATAGATATTTATGCCAGTTATTGACCCAAGCCGAACATTCCTCAAGCAAATACGAAAATATCAGAATTTTCAAGCTGAACTTTTAAACGTTCCGACAATAGAAAATAGCGTTATGAGATCAAAGATGTATTCGTTTAAAACTGTTTAGCATAAAAAATAAAAAACGTTGCAAAACACTGATGAAACATTGTATCAAAATTAAATTAATTTTGCAATGTAAAAATAATGCCTGTTTAGCAATGAAGAAAATCACTATAAATTTATATCGTCGTATTATTTAAACACCAGATCTACACATTGAAAATGAATATAGTAACACTTTTATACGAGGATGATACATGCTTTTAAAATGGACCGAATAAATACGTTGCCGTGGGTGATAAAACACCAAAATAAATTTATAACCACTGTATTGACAATGAACAAAAGTTTCAAATCAATTAAATAAACCCCCACACGTCTGTATTTAAAATGCGACGGTATGATATATGTCAACTCAAAACTGTCGATCATATTATACAGAATATTAAACTCTCATTGGTTTTAAAGGGATTCTAGGAGCTTAAAAGAAGATACATGTAGAGCCCTTCAAATGCAAGTGGTACTCTGCATCAATTTGTTTAATAACACAAACACTTACAGCAAATGGAGAAACAAACGCTTACCAAGCATTGAGCGTGTTTTTCAATATAACACAATACGATCAGAAGCAAAGTTTTTCCCATTAATTTATCTTTCTCACAAACCATTTAGCGTACCAAAAGTACCAAAGTACCACTTATTTATCTTCACTGGTTCTTTCGTGTGAGATGCTAGAATCTCTTCAAACACTTTGAGCAATGTTGAGATTGACTGAAAGATAAAGACATTGCCAAAAATCAGGTGACGAAGGATGATGAGAATCAGGCTACATAATTTTAATATTATACTTATACTAATTAAGAAAGTAATGCTTTCATCAAAAAGATTTTGATACTATTTTAATCGGCCATCATACGTATTAGTTCCTAAGTCTTCATATGAAGTTAAAGAGTAAAAACTTGAATACAATTTGAAGCCTTTACTTAACACTGCTTGGCATGATCTTAATTGTAGTTTGGATTGCAAGTATGAAATATGAAACGTCTTTAATTCGGAATCGTGTGTAATTTACACTGGCTTTTTGTGTTTCTTCTACATCCTATCGTAAATTTCTTCAGGAATCAGGATTATATAACCTGTATGGATTACCGCCAGATTTGTAATTGTATCACAAACTAGAAGAAAAATGATGTACATAAAAATATTATAACTATGAAGAAAGGATCAATATATTTGAAGGGACAACGGTGCTGAGAATACTTCATTACAAGCCTGGGAAATAATTTTAAGCTTTGCAAATGTATCAAATTGGTATGTTTTAAAATAACGTGTTTTGTTTAAGGAGCACTTCTCATATCAAATTGATAATTATCGTTTTAAAACTACAAAGAAACACTGCATGTCATTAAACAAGCTTTGAATAGAGATCAACGGAACAGGTTTCATTGCACAGAAGAAGACATAAGATTCAAAACGTGCTATTAAAGAAGAATGATTCCATCACAAAATACTGTTTTGACGGAATGCTCATTGTTTCAGTTTTATTTATAACTTTATTACTCTCAATGAAATGGTTATTATACTGCTCTAAGAGACGATATTATTATACGCCGAGATTATTTTTCTCTTGTGTTACGTAGAATCCTCACCTAAGTTTTTGTTGCAGATGATCTTTTTGAGCCCTTCCATACCCTCTCCTAATACTCAATACAAAAGGGAATCAACCAGAAAGAACATATAATATCACAACCAAGGCTCATTTGTATTTGTATTTCTGAAGGAAAATTGACTATCTTGAGCTGTTGTCAGTAAGCATCTAGATTACATTTCCCTACTGAGTTTCTTTCTGAGTAATGTTCTCCTGTTTGAAAACCATGTTACATTATGGATAGTGAAGGAATCGAACAAATCAATCGAACCGCAGTGGGATTAACTTGCATCACCTGAAAAGATCGCATCCTCACCAAGACATTAGTTTAGCTCAGTCTGCAGACCTTCTAAGGCATACGAACAATGAAAATGTTGTCCTAGTAAAGGGGTTAAGTGACTTAGCGCCAGCCATGTATCGTAGAAATGTTTAACAGAAAAAGGAAGGATTAAGTATAGAAAGCAATGTAATTTTAAGTTAGTGAATACCGTGGACAAATTTTTAACAGAAAACTTTCTCTTTCGAAATCATAGAAGGAACAACGTAAGAGAATACTAATTAATTCTTTGTGAGAACTATTCTTGACTGGAACAAATTGGATGAATATTTTGCTTCATCAATGGATCAGTTTAGATCCACAATAAATCAGGTATATTAATGGATTCTCTTCTGGTATTCATGTCAGAAGCGGCATATCCACCCCATCTGTACAGCTGCTGATACCTTGTAGAGACCAAGACACGCAATGCAATTAGTACATAACAAAGTGGCACCAACGTTCAGTGGCTCAATCCATTTTTGTTCCAATAATTAGACACCTTGTTTTAATATTTAGTAAGGAGTATGATTCAGTCAACTTCAACATTTAACGGCATTTAAATAATGTTAACTTAATACTCAAAGCAAACTTGAACCCGATTAGTGTTAACGACCTGGGTGAACCTTTGAATTACAGCTAAGGACGAATGAAAATGGACAATATTAATTATTGCAGTTTCTACATAGGACATCAATACTTTGGGATTTTTTTTTAAATTCTTGTTTCATGACAAATAAGACGAGTAATCGTCTTTTAAAAAAGTTCCATATTTTAAAATTTCATTTCCATGAACTCACACACATACACACACACAAACACACACACGCGCACACACACACACAAACCTTCATTACTGTTGAAGAGAAATGCGGTTATGGACAGCCTTTTTTGCTACTGAACAGCGTTGCCTTTTCTTAATATAATTTATTTAACTGCTATTTTAAATTGCTGCTTCCCAGGCTTGATAGTATTCAGTTTTGTGCAGCTCTTTCAACCTAGATATTCACGCTCATGATATAAATCATAAATAATTACCTCTTCATATAATTACCTCTTCATATATGTACATAAGTACATATATAAGTACATATATATATATCCTTATTCCCGTGGGAACTTGAATATGTTAATTGGGAATAGTGATAGGTCCTGATCAGTATAATTCAGAACAGTGTATCTAACATTATTTCCAACATTCAGCAATGTTCAAGCTATCTCGATTCATCTCAACAGGCCTGACTGTCTATCGTTCCCAGCGGTACTGATTAATCAATATAATCAATCAATCTGCAAGACCAAATGACAGACACTTAGATAAAGTTGTCTATTCAAACTGTCACGACTTACATATTCAAGTACACTATCGGGACAAAATTAAAAACTTCGACAAATTTTATTACATATTTCCATTAATTATTTTCTCGCCTTGTCATCGGTAGTCAAAATATTGTTTTCTCAAAATATATTTATGATTTCTATGCAGCAACATTTTGAAAGAGCACTTAGATTATTGCAACTGCACAAAGCCTCTGCAATGATATGAAGCCAGCATTTTACTTTGTAACATGTTTTCAGTTTCGTTTTTCGTTTCTTAGCACATTTCCCTATTGTTGTATTTCAATGTGTGATATCTTATTTGTTTATTTGTTACATTTTATTTACTTATGTAAATGGGTAGTGGCATATTTTATGTCCTCGTCAAATAATTACTCATTAAAACCCATATAGATGAACACTGTACACATTCCATCTTAAAGGCAGTGTAAAATGTCTAAGTCTAGGATGTGCAGCGTTCATTAATTCCATCCTTTCCGCCAATGCACAGTTGCTTGCAGTCAACCTAAGTGCTTTTGAAATGCAAGTATGTGTATTTGCATGTGATTTTGTTATGCGTATGGTTGGGCGTACGTGCGCGTGTTTTCCTTGAACTGCTGCTACACTTTTAAAACTCGGTGTAAATTATCGCAACACTCTTGGAATTTTAATCACCCCCCTTTGTCGTGCAGCTAGACGTTATTGGTCTCAGTTGACACATTTCAAACAACTCCGGTGTTGTATTTCTCAAATACCTGAAAAATGGTATGTGTGCTCTATGATCCAAGTATCAACATATATCTGACTGGGGGTTCTAGATGTTGTTACAGCTTTACCCTATTCCCAGGAACTCCGACCCTGGGTTATAACATAAAGGCTATTGAAATCGCCACCTTGGGATCACATCTACACTTAGTGAGCATGAAAAAAATTATAATAAATCAATTAGTGTAAATATCATTGACCCCATTGTACCCCTAGGGACATAGCCCATGGGTAATAACCTTTAAGCTATTGAGATTCCCATGTTAGAGCTATATATACATTTACGAGTGGTCACATTAATAAGTGCAACTGACGGTGATTCTGGGATCCACCCCTACTCCGAAGGACTTAGCCACTAGGTTAAAACGTGAAACATATTAACGTGACCGACAATGTCCCAGTGGTTCCAACTTATCCATTTGAGTAGCCCGTGGGTCTGAGCTTCAAAGCTCTCGAGATTACCCTCTATAGCAACCTAGATACTCACTCAGCATGAAACATATATGTCCATACCTAACTTACGATTGCCCCTGGGACAGTCCATTCCCACGGAGACCTCTCCACTAAGCCACAACATGGGAAGGAGGCCCAAATGGGGAAGCGCGGGGATACACATTTAATTAACACAGGATTCTAGTTGGACTGTGTCACGGAATTGTATAAATCCTTTTATTTATTAAATACATTTACTCGGGGTTCGTTTTCTGTGTACAACGATGCCCGAGGGTGATTTATGTATATTGTACAATATTTCATCCTATGCCGCACGCTCGAAATGCTTTCGATAGGAAAAACTGAAATCTTCCAGCGCACAGACGATGTAGCCTACATCGTCTGTGTATAAATGCCTCACCGTAAGACGATATCTTCACATTACGGAACGTCTTGTCAGTAAGCAGCCTACTTAGGGACTTGCACATCTTCAGCTGTAGAGGTATGTAAGTTATTTATTGATTTCTTATGTATATTGTAAGTTATAGCTATTGTACGTACTACCACGCTTATTTTTGTTTGTTTTCAATGTAGCTTTGGCTTGCGTAGTATAACGCAAATATTTTCTATTCTTATTTGTGACCTAGCAAGAGATTTATATTAGCAATATAAAGTTGCATTTTATTAAGAAACGTTTATTACCATAGGAATCTTATCAGACACGGGTTCACTTCTGAACCTGTTTATTGTTTTGTAATGTTGTACCGATAATGTAATTTGTATAACTTACCGTATATAACGTCATTACGTGTTATCGTATATGCCCGTGCCATGCATAGCACACGGTGTTAGATGTATTTTCAGCTATCAGAGTGATCCATGCTGATCGTAGTCGAAGTGGTACCAGCTGCAGAGCTAACCAAAGAAGTTGACAATAGCAGCTGTAAAGCTGAACCATAGCATCCGTAGAGCTTAGTGAACAGTGTTGCTGGTCGAGTAGCAGGTGATCAGGCGTAGCTGACCGAATTGGTGGGCGCTGATTGCTTGATTGACCAAGGAACTGAATGGTGGTCGGTGATTACCTATAATGATGCTTGCTTGATTGACCAGTGTAACTGGTAGCCAAGTGTGATATTGACGGGAGTGTTTTGTGTTACTCCATGCAAGTAATCTTTTAGCCGTGGGCTAATTTTTGGGGTTTGTTATACCCAGTGTTTCGGGAGTGTAAAGATATTTTTGTATGATACCTGTCCAATCAATTCATCATTTTACTATTTGAGTAAAATACGTCAGTTTTCCCTATTTGAGTGAATACATTTTTTACTAATGAGTAAAACATGTCATTCTTTTCATCGTAAAAATTACTGTGAATCGTTCACCTTTGCCCTTTTACTGTGTAAGGTCATTTATTTGTAGTTATATTTGTTGCATTATTAGGTTCGTGCCAATTATGTTAACTTGTCCAGTATTTGGATCTTATACACGCACGTATTAATCAATATTCTTTTCTCATTCAAGTCATACATCAACAAACATTGTATTTGTATCACCATCAACAGTGTTGTTTTATAAATTCGAAATTCAAGCCGGTTATCTTGTTATAGACTGAATTTACTGAATAAATTAAACCTGAAAAAAAATTAATCTATGTGCATTCTAAAACCGGTACTCATTTTTACGGTCTGAACTTCAATCTCTCCCAGATGCCTTCCTTCGTTGTAGACACTCCATTGTTTGTTGTTCCTTTCTACAAACACACCTGAAGCACGAACATTTATCTAATGTACAATATCCTCAGAATCGTGGTTATCTTCAGCGTTCCAAACATTTCATGGAAAAATTGTGCGCTTCGTTGATGGTGAAAGATATATTCTTTTCACATATCATGAGTTAAAGATTTAGATACTAGTCAAAACACCACGAATAATCTATTTCGCATTTTCTGGTTTCACCTTCTTTAGCAGCAAGGTCGATGAGCGAACGGCCTGTTTGGGTTGCCCCGCAACATGACTGTATGTATGTGGTCGTTGACGTGCTCGACTAGCAATTTTCCAACACGTGTTTGTGTACGGATCTGTGGGTTCCTGACTAGTATCGCACGAATATTTAAACTCGCACTCTCGGGTTTCCATGCCGAAAATCAAAATAAACGTTTGATAAGTCATTCAATGCCCGACTTTGAAAGCCATGAAAGGCAGACCATGAATGGACAAATCAAGCTAATGCTTGTTGAGAGAATAGCGAGCATTGTTTCAACGAAAACAACAAACAAAATATGACAGACGAGTTTCATCCTGCGACATAGGAGTTGTATCGTTTCCGGTGGAATAATTTACGAGACCGCTGATGCGAAATAGTCAGGCTTGTGCACACGTTTCGCTGAACATTTTTTTGCGTCTCTGCTGATCTCAGTAGCATATGTCAGACCGTAGCACAAACTGGACGGCCGTGCACGAAAGAGATTTGTGACAAAACAGTCAAGCCGACACTAGATAGTTTTTAGTGGTATCAGCTATCGCGCAGTACACATCACGGTCATATAGTCTAACCGGTCATTATACCGGAAGTTGCCAATTGTGCGTGTAGGCTTGTGTGCTATGGTCGATACTTTCAGTGATGCCCTTTATATTTTGATATTTACCTTAATCGCGCAGAATACTCCCCGTTATTGTCCAGATAAATGTAGGAATTTTGACTGAAATTTCCAAACGCTGAAACACTAGCATCATTGGCACGAACCCGCTGTTCACACCAGAAAATATTTCCACGTAGTCATAATCTATATGCACGACGCATCCTAGTAAAATTCTTAATAACTCGTTAAGCTTTGGATCACTCCTCAAGTAGATGCCATATTATGCCACTGCTCTGACCGGATATGCATTCTCCTAATAAGTTTTATTAATACCAGTCAGGACGCCCGGTGGTAGTATTTTTGATAATACAACTTGATGCCCGGGTTGACGCTCTTCGCGTATTGGTTTCATTTTATCTAGGATCACTCACGTGTCGTTGACATCGCTGCGCGTGATAAATGTAATCCTAAGAAGATAAATAGGATGGCTATTTAACGCGCACGTGTATCGTCCATGCTTGCAACATAAACGATGCTGTGTCCATGGATTCAAAGAACAGCGTAATATCTTGGTCAGTTCGTTTTTGTTGCATCGAGTTGCTTGGCATGCCACTTTGTGAAAACATGATCAGCGCAGCCAACGGCAATGCATCATTGGCTTGGCGTCAGGAAAATATCAGTGCTTAGTGCAACGCTGACAATTTTCTTGAAAGTTTCATCCAGTGTAGAACTGGCCGGCCAATATCAAAATGCAGTTCAACATCAGGTTCGATATAAGATTGTAGTTGTCAGTTGTAGTTCCTCCGTACGGATACTTTCCTCGATTTCTGCATAGTGATTATCTAATTGCAGGTTGTTAGATCATCGCCAAGGTAGAATGATTCTAGCGATCTGAACATATTTGCCTCTTATGGAGTGAGAAAGTTTTTGTTCGCGGTATGTATGTATGTATGTATGTATGTATGTATGTATGTATGTATGTATGTATGTGCTTTGACGTCTTTAATTAAACAAGTCATGATTGATCCTCACGGGCACGTAATTTGGAGGATTCACATCAATAATTTCCATCGTAATTTTCGACCACTACACGCTTTATAAAGTGGCATTTTCCACGCACGCCGACCCAATCTTGTTTGCACAAAATAGGACCACCACGTTCACGAACACGATCAGCGTGTATCCACTAGTATTAATTTACACATTGCTGCCTGCATCGAGTTGTTTTTCCCATAGGAAGCAACACATTGATTTTTCCCCAATCATATGCAATGCTAGTATAATGTTTTAGTTGATTATTTATTACTGACGAGCTCGTTTTTACATCCACATGGAGAACACTACGTAGACGAGTAAATTGTCGTACGATCACAGTCAGAAACCCGCAGGTTCTTCCACAGAAGCGTGTTTGAAATTTGTTAGCTGGGCACCACGACAACGACTACACAAAACCACGTTGATGGCAACCCTGGCTGGGCGTCCTGTCCGCAATAGGTCCGTTCACCAGCCTTGCTACTTATATTGTTATTGCCACCGGAACGCCCACCCCACGTAACGCATCTAAAATACAATCTATTTCAAATCTGAGTGTTTTAATAGAATAGACACAGTCTTTATTACAGTCCATTGTACAGTTTACACCAATGTTGACGAGCAACTTGTTTACTGTTACCGTATCCACTTGCTACACAGAGGACCATTCTTATTCTTACCGTAGGCACTTGCAATAAAGAGAACTTTTTTATTGTTACCGTATTCACTTGCTGCAAAGAGGACCATTCTTGTTGTTATCGTATGCACTTGTCATAAAGATCACATTCTTGACTGATTATTTACCACAGTACATTTAAAACCGTACTTTCCATGTTACCTGTAACAGTTATCCCATTTGGAAGATCGTAACAAAGAAATGGCGTGTATGAAAGGAAGAAGAGCCACAATGGACTTCGGACTAACATAAATGAAAAATAAATACTAAAACGTGCTACAATTTTAAGTTCCAGTGCACGCAAATTATATTTGGGCGAAACTGACTTTCATAGTATATAGAACAAGCGACATCTTAGGTTGATACTATTTGCAGAAATGACAATATATTTCAAGTAAAAATGCAACAACATTTTGATAGGATTATGTTTCAAGTAGCAGTAAAAATGCACGCAGTAGTAATAGCAAACTGAGCAGCAACATCTGCCTCAAAGAAAATGAGTGCCCAAATGTATAAAACATTTGTTAAACATCATATTACAAATCGTCACAGTGATGGCCATCTAAAATATCTAATAATCTGTATCAGGTCGAGTTTTTTTACAATCTGTTAATGTTTTGCCAAGAAAGAAGACCATTAGCTCCTTATAAGGGTGAGTCAATATCCACATGTACCGATTTATTACAATGTTTATTAGAAACCTGCAGTGGTAAAACTAGCCTGGATTTTATTACTGTACTTGTTTGCTCTTATAAGTCCATGATACGTATTATTAAAGAATGAAATACATTTTCATTTGGCGGTAAATTCGAATACACCCAAATAGATTGGAAATGTTTAAAATTTTACTACGCAATATAACTTATGACTGGGTCAGTACAAAATTCATATTTGGTGCATTTATGTCTGATAATCAGAACAAAGAATAGAAAAGAATCAACCTTGTCGTGAGTGTGAGATATTTCGGGTTACAAAAAGACTGTGGTATGTGCTTTCTCACTATATAACCGGGCACACGGAAGGGTCTTGTTAAAAAATATTTTTCAAGCAGTCATTTTTGTACTTCAATCTGTAAACTAGTTCCTAATTCACTACAAACAAATTATTTCTGTCGTTTATTGACAATTAGCAGATTACTAGTTTACTTCACAAGTTGATCATTTTTTTATTAAACCCATCCAAAATAAGAACTCTTAGTTTTCTCAAAAGCAGGCGGATTCATATTTAGCAGAAAATCAATACTGGTTCGGAACTTTCTTTTAAAGATTTTATTATACTGGTGAAATCCATACCCAGTCTACATAAGGGACAGCTGCGTTTCTCTTAGTTACTATCTCATTTTATTTTATTGTAATACAATGGCAGAAAACTGAGACTGTATCCGAGTATAAACTTGCGGCTATCGATCTGGAAAGACAAAAGTAAACATCATGTACTTCGTGGGGTTGCTAACGTCGATTGATTATAATTTAATCATGTCCCTCGGGAAGGTCCTGACATGATCACATTCATAACTTCATAATTTGGAACAAAGTTTCTATCTTATTTGTGTTTATACTGGAGGTATCAAGTGGCCTTTGTGCTGTCAGTTCAATTACATTTGTGAACGTTTAAAACTCCTTCCCGCGCCAAAAAAGGTTCTGAATGATTCGTGTTATTTGTCTTCTCATTCCCAATTCTCTATGAAGCTTGGTTTGGACTTGTAGTGCAAAGCAAAGAAGGTCGATGAATGGCTGTTGACTGTGGCTAACACGGAGTACATCAATCTAATTGGTATCATCGCTGTTTAAATATAAACCAATTGTAGCATTTATGACAGTTCTTACGGATACCAAATTTCGCATTTATGACAGTTCTTACGGATACCGAAGGATGTACGGAAATATGAAAGTCTCTTCGTATGTTAAGTGATAAGAAATACAAATTTGTATGTTTGTTTAAAAGATAGAATATATATATATATATATATATATATATATAT
>JAECUM010078349.1:0-11448 GCA_016617855.1 Megalonaias nervosa | reverse complement strand
TATATATATTATTCTAAACATCTATATATACAGAATATATGTATAGTATGTACGCTGTATCAATGATATACCACGAGATGTATAAATTGTTCATTAAAAGGAAACGAAGCTTGCTGAGTTTCCTTTTAATGAAAAATGTATACAACGAGTGGTATATCATTGATACAGCGTACATACTATACATATATTTTATTTATATCACATACAAATACATATATTTGCCCTTTGAACGGAGTTCAGATTTACTACAGGCAGCCGTGTATTGACCTAGTGAATGAACTCCTCACATCCCCGATTGTGTCCGCTACAAACTGTAGTTCTCTGCCGTAGTGGCTATTTACAATCACCTCTGCATATTGAGAAGTTGATTGTTTTCTTTTCTTGGTTTCTAGTTTTCTCCACATTGATTAAATCAATATAATACACACTTATGATTTAAACATGAAAGATGGTTGCAATGATAAAAGTAGAGCAGTAGCAACACTTGGATAGCTACACCTTTCAAATACCGGCTCATGGAAATTAATGTGGAATAGAAACTAAGCCAACTGACGAACCAGCAAGAGGCAATTAAAATATTTTAATATATTTACAGTTGATCTAAGTTATTATTCTGCTTTAGCAACAGTACAATCGACCCACAAACTCTCTCTCTCTCTCTCTCTCTCTGTCTCTCTCTCTCTCTCTCTCTCTCTCTCTCTCTCTCTCTCTCTCGTCGGTTTGACTTTAAAACTGTCTCTGTCTGTCTGTCTGTCTGTCATCCTTTGGTCGGTTTGACTTAACTTTTACCATCATTCATAAGTCCAGGGATATTGTCGGAAAATCCTCTACTTTCGCCAATTCATACATTTTAGCCCGCATCCTGCTGCGATGGTCAAGAGAGAAAGAGAGAGAGAGAGAGAGAGAGAGAGAGAGAGAGAGAGAGAGAGAGAAAGAGAAAGAGGGAGAGAGAGACCTTTGAACATTTCCATATATAAATAATAATAATCGATTTTTTAGAACATCATGGTATGTTTAAGAAAAAAAGAAACAAAAAACACACATAATATTAAATATATCACAGTATGTGTACCACGTAAACGAGGAATTTACTGGTTTCCAGCATAGTATCATTGATAAACACTGTTGATAAATCCCAAGGAAAGTGCACACGTATCGTTACGACGAACCATATTCTTATAGGTTACTTGGTGTAATTTCTATTTCAAGGTTTTAATCCAGCCCAAATTCCTTTTCTCTCTCATTCCACATTTCTGCGCAGTTTGTCCGTTATTTTTGAGAGGGGAGGGGAGAACAGAAAGCAGAAAGGATTGTGATGAAAATGTGTACCATATTAAATTAATTTAGAAAACGGGGATTATTAATACTTTTCATCATTACTTTTCATACGTCATTAGTGACTAATTTGTAGAAATTGATCATTGATCTATAATCAACTACAGACGCTCGCGAGAATGTTTATATATGCGTATTATTGCGCCATGGGCGGATCACAATTTGATATACCAATAGTATTGGTATATCAAATTGCTTTATACCAACACTTTGAATGAGTGTTATTTTTTTACGTATGTGGTATAAATATATATATATATATATATATATATATATATATATATATATATATATATATATATATATATATATATATATATATATATATATATATATATATATATATATATGTTAGGCAATGAAAGGAAATCATGGGTGTGTACGTTTCGCATCTTACATGTTAAGATCACGTCTTTGCGTTTAGTTTATACTCACATGTGTGTTTTGCACCCGAAGTACATACTGTTACACACGAGGTACATACTGTTACATGAAGTACATACTGTTACCTTATCAGATAGATTTTCATTGGTACTTGCCGACTATGACAACGTATGTGCATGTGTTTCATATACAGTATCTTTGTTGTCGGCGCCAGATTTATCAATCTCGATTATAGTATGCATCTGTTTTAGTACTGTGTCCTTACATAAACGAAGGACAATGTGACAATCATTTTATATTTAAAGGATAAGGAGAACATTTTCTTTAGCTCATGATCACGTCAGTTTCCTTTATCGTATGTAAAATATTGTTATAACTGTAGTTACGAAACTTGGTGTGATGATGCACCTTGTTAAGTGAGACACCCATATCACAAAGGTGGTCACTATGACCTACATTTTACACATCACTGACTTAATTTATATTTAATATTGTACCACTCCGGTGGCCTAGTGGTTAGATCGTATGCATCGGATGCTGGAGGTCGCGGGTTTGAACCCTGGTCGAGTTATACCAAAAACTTATAAAAATGGTACTAGCAGCTGCCTCGCTTGGCACTCAGCATAAAGGGATTAATGTTAGGACTGGTGTCATGATCATATGACTGGGTGGGACATCATGCTAGTCAGTCCGATGTCAGCATAAAATGTGTCTGGGTGGGACATCATTCTACATGTCTGTTTCATGATGCCCCAGTGCAAGACATCACTACAAATGCCACACTGCAAACATCGTAGTGATACGACTGAACAAATTTTAAAACTACGTTAAAAATACCCTCACTCGCACACTCTAATATTGTATTCTTCATGTGTGAATCATTAAACTGAAATAGCAACAAGAAAAATGTTGTGACCTACATTTCAATGATTTAGATTGTGTTTTCGCATTCAGCTCATGACACGTAGATTTTACACAGTACGTATTTTCCTACATACAACCGTAACACTTAGCGAGAAGATGTGTCTTGATGATCGCTACTGCTATAGGTCAGGTGATTGTTGCTATATCTCATATTTAACGTTTAAACTGACTTGGGGTATAAATTTGTGTTTAATTTTGATTTATTAGACACTGATCATGCTAAAATTGCGAAATGGATCTTGGTAAGCATTGATGATACTACCACAAACTTGCAACATGTGACTATAATTTGATATTTTATTGGCACTGCATTATTTTCTGTAATAGTGTGTTGGTATACGTACATACTGTGTTTGCTAAAATCATGACACTTAGTGAGTGGATACATCTTGATAATGGTTACAACCTTATTATACAAATACGTTTTTGTGAATCTACTTCATGTTTCAGAGACGTACTGATATTGTGCATTTAAAGTTTATTTATTTGGTGATTTTGTAAGGTCACCAAACCTCACATTTCTATGTATCGCATTGGTACTCTACCTACAACCAAATTATTGTGATTGTGACTTAAATTCTATGATTTACAAATATGAGCTCATTGTTTGCTTTTATGATCACATATATCAATTAAGGCTAGACCTATATGCATCCAACCATTCTCCGTGATAATAACTCTATAGTTCATGGGTGGTACATTGCCGTCAATAGTTTTAAATGTTACCATCAACAGTTTCCTCAATACACAATTAATAGCAACATGTTTAATGTCTAATGCGATTATGAATCAGTAATAGCATTAGATGAGCGGACTGTATTCTAGATGCTTTTCATGCATGGCCTAGTCGTTGTGGACGTCGCCGTTGTCATCGTGGAATATGTGGCAGCGTTATTGTATATGCGAGTCTGCGCCAAGATATTCCATCCTGTACCTTTCGCAACTATTTTTGAAATCAAGGTTGAACGCCTTCAGATCCTGTTCTACACGTCTGAGCCACGTGCGTGTCGATAGTGCTATTCTCTCCAGTGCAGCCTTTTAAGTACACGGCTGTGATTCATATAGGTAATTTCTTAAGAAATATACCAGAGACTTGCAGTTGCCAATACCTGATCGTATTTGTCACCGACAGTTGCTTTAATCTGTTCCTGATCTTTGCATTAATAATGGGTGTACGGAGAGCTAAGCAAAGGCATTAATATTTCGTGCATCGACACTGCAAGTGTCCAAGTGTTCTCTCCGTACAACAAGGATCGTGTCATGTATGTGTTATACAGCCACAGCTTTGCACCAAGGCTATTCATGTTATTTTTATGTCGTGGACTGAGTGGTTGATATACTTATACGGGTCCATTGTCTCTGCTTAAAGTCCTTGGGGTGTTTTGATGACGTGATGGTTTATAAACGTCCACTTGTATTTTACACTTAGTGTATCTCAAGGTCTAAAATCATTGCTTCCTCTTTCATGTTGTCCTGGGAGAGATCAACACCAGGAAAGCCACTCTAGTGAGCGGAATTCGTTCTGGTTAGGCGTAAAGAGGCTATGGTCCTTTCCTACGCATTAAGCACGGCAGAGATGAAAGCATTGCCACAGTCTCTCGTACTGACCTTGTGTGTCACTCGTTTCCCACAAAAAGGTAACTATTCATTAATGAACTAAATGACTGCGCTGCGGGCTGTCACGCCAAGGTGAAGCAAAGTCTAAGACTTTCATCCAATAAAATTCGGCTTACATCATAAATATTAATACAGCGAACTGTCCGAAGGAGACTATATGCATAAGGAAAATAACTAAATTAAAACACATAAGATAAATAACGAATTTAAAACGCGTTGTCCTAGGAATTGTTTGAGACTTAATTTAGTACATCATATTCTTGTAAAACAAGAGTACATAATATAAACCGTACGTGTTTGTTCTACCACGTGTTCCGAAATATTAATAACATAATTCCAAATATTTTACTTAATGTGGACATATATGGCCTTTTGTTTCTCTGAGTTATCTGCAGTTATGAAATCTTTCAACTTCTGAACTTTATGTTTGTAGGTTATATTTTTGTTTCTTTTAAGGGCATGTCATTTATCAAAGTACGTTTGAACAAGATACATGTTTAGAATGAATATTAATGCTGAGTGAACACTAAAGTGGAACATGAACAGATAGGGATGGGCCTAGCGGTTGAATAACAGATTTTCTTTTAATAAACGTTTATCAAGCACAGATCTCAGAGAAAGCTAGAGTATTTGTTCAAGTTTATTTGTGTTCATGTCGGTGAGGAAATCCTTGGCTATGGGACAGAAACTGAACCTGAAAATTATAAAAGGATACACGGTTATCAGATTGTTCAGTCCAGTTAACATGTGACCACTAGTTGTCACGGCAGATAGTTTTCTTGAACGTTTCGTGTAAAGATTCTTCGTATGTGAATAGAACTGCATTTGAAAGTCAATGCTAATTTCCAGCAGTTTCTTCACAGTTTATGAAACCACTGCCTATGTGTAGCTCTGGCTTCATTCTGAATCTCACTTTATTCAAGGCTGGTGATTGACACATATCATAGTTGACTTTCATTTCGTTCGCAGTGACCAGTCAACAAGTGAATCAAAATGTTGGACTCTGATACAACTGTATTGATTTGAGGGTCATCGTCTCGTGAGGAACATGACAAAGTGTTAACAGCGGCATAGTTAAATAAAGGTCCATACTTAATAAAATGAAATATATCATTGATAAAAGGACTGAAGAGCACTGGTAAGTTAATTATCCCATGAGAAACCCTTTTCTAAATCCTAGTCTTGCTACTCAGGACACCCTGTATCTTAATTTGCTGCTTTGATTTGACAGATATCTCAGTAACAGTCCAATTGCGCCATCTGAAATATATGACACCTTACATTGCTAGTATGAGTATCATGATGGAGACAACCAAAAGCATGGTACGTGCATCAGAACTGCAGCTGTATATTTATTTGGTTTCAGAACCTTTCTCCCGTCTTCACGTAAACGTAACAGAATAGTCTGGCATCAATGGTCATTAGAAATGCACCCTAATGTATGTTAACAATATTCTCAAAACTGCTTATGATTAAGTCTCAATTGATTTGTTTAAATGTTTCCAGATGCTGACAGGTATATCATTACTGGTATCAAGAAGATTGTTCTATTTGAATAGTATGACCACTTCAGTCTCCTTTAGATGATCAGGAGAACATATCTAACTCTGACGTTGTATTAATTAGATCTGTAATAGGATTGGCTGGCCAATTTAACAGGAAGTTGATCTCCTCCAGTAGTATTTTCAAATTTAAACCTCGTAGCATTTTATATCATGAGCATCTATAGTTCTCTTTAGTTTTTATATTCATATTAGGAAGTGGTTTTCTCTTTGGATACGTATGTTTTAATGTAGCATGCTTGTCTTTTAACGTTTAACATAACTTTTACATGCTTAACGTTGGGGAGATAGACAGACTCTACGTCAATACTGAAAGACAGGACAGTACATGGAGCATTTTGTAAATCATTCTCAAAGTCATTCACACCAAAATTTTGAAACGTCAATACCATGATTTTATCTCATGACATTGTGCACAGTCTGTCTTATCGGAGTAAAAAATATATACATTGGGTTTGCATTATTTGCAAATATAAAATAAAACCAAGATCGATTATATCCATTTTTTTAAAACACGTAGGTTCTCTAAATGAGTATGTTCTGTTAAAATATCACATATATCACAATGACATCCATATTTTGAAAGGTCCTGCATATATGGAATATGGCATGCTGAATTGGTAGGGGGAGATTACTTTCGTTGGTACTGTTCCAACCAACAAATGAAACTCGGTCCTCTTATAAAACCGAATCAGTAAAACCTCGTCATATATTTTGGAAAACTTAGAAGGCTAGAAGAAAGAGTCATGAGAATCATTAAATAGGCCGTAAGTTGTAATTGTCATAACATTGCATTTAAGATGAGTCAAGCGATCACACAAATCAAACTGTAGCCCTTTACAGTTTGATTTGACGATTTACTGCAGGAAGTTCAGGGGTGCGTCCTCTGGACAGGATAAGGTGAGACATCAAGAGATACAAGTCACTTTGTTACTAAATGTTTTTTTAATTTGCAGATAACTTGTTGTATTACCAGTTGCAGAGTGCCATGTGGAGAGCCATATTATCATGTATTTCTCCCTCCATCGTCGCGTAAAATGGATACCTCTAAAGATACTTATTCGATTACTAGGGCCACTGCAGTTCGAGACTGCTCGCAGAATGTTAGAGGAAAAGGACATATACTTTAAATATCGTAATATGTAATGGAAACCGTATTCTCAGTTTGGCACTCATGGGAACATAGCTGTAGACTTCAAAATTCGATTTCGTGACTGGCTATGAAGGTGGCCTAATAAACGTAAAGCTATACGTAATTTTATTCATTTTTTTAAAGACAGATCCTGAAGATATCTGCCTCTTAATGAGATGTACGGATCCAAACACGGGCATTTGTATCAAGAAATACCATGGTGCAGCAAGAGGAACCGAATGTGGAAGAGATAAGGTAATCTCTCCACTCTCTCCATCTTTATAAAAAAAATACGACAGGTTCCTACGATTATGAAAATCAAACGTACTCGAAGATCTGATGGTATGTTCACAAATAACCTATTACGTCTATAGGAAATGATGCTTAGTTGTGGCAAAACAAAGAAAGGAAACATAGTTCAAAATGTTTTACAACAATGCACACTTAAATCTAATAATTTAGCATCCACAGGACCTACTTGGAAGTAAATTAAAAACCAGTTTAAAGTACCGGAAATATTTCCACTATCTATCTATCTATTCCTTCATTCTTTTTCCAGTGGTGCATTGATGGCTTTTGTGTTCCTAAGCGTTAGATATTGGTGAGTTGGAGCCTTGGGAACAATAGCGTGCCTGCCACACTCCCGATTATAGGTTTGTTATTTTTAATTCTTCTCAAGCCAGACAGGATAAGCAACGAAGGGCAGTTAAGTGACAGGGAACATAACTCTGAACGACATAACATATCATATGATCATATTCCGGTAACCAGCAAACTCAAACAAAGACATACTTTCTGAATAATTTATTAAACACAAGAATCAAAGTTTCATTCTTAATTCGGCAATTATAACTGAAGTACGTTAGATTTAGTCCATTCGATTATGATTATGATGATGAAGTCAGAGTTATGAAATGAAAGTTCGCCCAAATCATTCAATAAAGTAAGATGACAAATTAAAGCAATCCTTCTATTTTGCAGAACCAAGTTACTAAGAGATTCTCCCAGCCAGTTATGAAATCGATAACGTTGCAGGACATCCAAGCTGAATTATAAATAAGAAACTGCCTTTGTAGTTTACTCCCCAGCAACTCATACTAAAACACATGTATTAATTCAATATATGTACCTACATATTAATTTACATGATTAATTTCAATTAACACTATATTCAGAATGTTACATAGAGAATGGCATATATACTTATGAATTCAATGTTTTCTTTGAATGTTAAACCCCTTGGAAAAGAAATCTAATTGTCGATTACACTCACTTCCTACATCGACTAGCTTTGAGATCAGTAAGGATGTAATGGAAATATAAAGAACATTATACATTTCATTTCTAGTATTATAGAAATTGAAAGACGGAATAATAAAGTGACTTATACAAATTAGACTTATTGCATTCAATAATATCCCATCCTTAAGGCACAACTGCTCGATAAAATAATTATACTGAAGAAACGAACTTACTTTATTATCTGTAATAATATGTGATTAAAGCCGTAAACGCAGACACGATCCATTAAATGAATAATATACATCACACACGAAAAATGCAAACAAATTTTCCTAGCTGCAAATATACACGTGTATTGTCGAAATGAAAAATATGTGATGGACTTCAAGTGCCAACCAGATCCAATTCAAGAATATATACGTTAGCACGTGACACAAAATATCATCCTTTCATTGACTTTCGAATCTAACAAAGGAATAAATGTCGTCTCAATCAGAACTCCTAATACAAACAAATCCATGTGATATTAGCACTTTGAAACAAGAAGAATGACTGAACTCCAGTATGTTTTTTTTAAATCAGATTATTAGATCCGACCGCTTAGGCATGGTTTCACTATCCGCTTGTAACCTTTAGTACGAGTCGACGTACCTTATATTTTTTGAATGTAGATTATGTTGATCGTCACCTGTGACCCCTACATTTTAGTTTCGTGATTAAATGGTCAGATAGACAACGCAACTACTTCTGGATTGATGTCAACGAAAACGTTTTGATAAGCACGACAATAAGCGGGTACTACTAGAAACTGCATTAATCCTGATATGCATAAAATAACTTTAATCTACCTGGACACAAAGCACATCATATACCCGCACATACATAACCTATGTCTGCGCAAGAATTTACTCCTATTTTATCAAGTTTGCTTTGAGGTAGATTTAAAAAACAGAAATAAACAGTTGTATAAATTTAAGGGCAAATCTTAGGCCAGGGGTCATCATACTTTTTCTGATTGTGAAAGCCTATATATTTAGCCAGTCGACATGTCATGTGCCCAGTTTTAGAAGATCTCTGGTAGATTTCTAAAACAGGAGCCACTCTCATGTGGTCGCCTTGATATGGTATGAACAAATAACCCGCAGAATGGTTCGTACTCTTTTCACCTTGATCAATATAAACATTAAAAACCGATCGCTATCTTGTTATATGTCATTCTTACGGTCAGTATATTAAGTCGTTAGGAAAACTTGTATATAAATCACTAAAAACAAGTAGCACTCCTTGTATGCAATCCACAGGAAATTGTATTGCATTAGCTGATAAATGCACATGTAGATGACCAGACGAATATATATATATATATATATATATATATATATATATATATATATATATATATATATATATATATATATATATATATATATATATATATATATATATATATATATATAGTATTTATTCAAATCATACAGTCTATATAAATGCTAAGTATGCCATCAACACATCTAAACTATTTGACATTATCTGTAATAAATTTAATATTTCTCCTAATAGTGATTGTCATATATATATATATATATGGAGACATACAGACAGACACGCAGACAAACAGACAGAGACAGACAGACAGTTCTTGTTGGTGGTATGTGAGAAATTTCATGTTTGAACCGATGTTGCTTTAAACCTTTTCTCTGTGAATTTAATTTCTACCAGCTTAACTTCATATGCTTACAGACGTGTTTGCAAAATGCAGGTATCTCCCGTGGACCAAGGAAGTTTATTGTGATCATTCGTAGTTCAATTTTGTCCTTGTTCGCAATATAGTGGGTGTCATCGTTCCATGTGTACGCAAAATACATGCGAGATTTGACTGGCGTTGGAGCAAGAGTATTTGGAGCGTTTCTGATATTTTCGTGAGACCTTGAAGTTGTCAAAGGGATCAAAAACATGCTTCTGGGTGTTGTCAGCATGTAATCAAATTTTTTTTTAAAATTAGACTGTATATCTGAAAAATGACACAGTATGTAAACGCGAAAGATGGAGAGAATATGCCTTGCTATAACGTTAAATTAAACAGCTAGTTCTTATAAATAAATTTGATTAACACTTTGGGTATCTGGTACAATACTGTACTTTAAAGCTATCACATTTGTCCAATCATTATTCGTTACTTTAACTAGTTAATGGAGCAGCGGTTGGCAGAGTGTTTTAAGGCGTAGTTGAATAAAAAGTTTGTCAGAAGCTTCATGTGGGTCTTTGGTTCTTCCTAGTCTATTGCTCCTCCAAATATACTGTCCAGGATGTATAGTCTAACATATGCTGAAGAATTAAGTTAACACAAACAACAATATCAATGGTTAGCAGATTTTACATTTAATGTTCATTGCTTAAGAGTGATCAAAATATGCAGAGCTTTTCTTGAAAGAATATTTTCTGATGTCTTGTCAAGACGTATTTTAAACTCAGCCCTTATTCAATGTAGAGTCTAGACGTATGTATCGGTGGATGCCGGTAATGTTACGTTGGCTAAATCTGCAGTTATGTAATACAGTTCTGGAAAAGGTTTCATTTTGTTTCTGAACATTACTCATGTATTCACAGTTCAAGATTATTATAATATCTCAATATATGAAACATGCATGCATCATAAAAGGTTCTGATTAGCACACACGCTTATGGCCATTGGCTATTTATAACTGGTTGAGACCTGTTATAAAATATAACCTCCAAGTGAACACAGGGAACGGTTTGTGGGTACCTGAATGCTTGTACGCTTAAACAAAAATATAAAAAAATCTCTGGATCAATTGTATCCATGGGTATTGGTGAGAGAGAGAGAGAGAGAGAGAGAGAGAGAGAGAGAGAGAGAGAGTAACAGGGAAATATGTTATATACATGTCTGTTTCACTTGCTGTGAAGCAAGTATCCAATAGTCATCCATGTATAGCCATCAAAAGCCCCAAACTAACTATAACTGTACTGTCAAAGCAATGATGATGTATATTTTGGAAGTATACATATGTTTAGATTCAGGTCTTATAAATGTGTATATTCATTGATGATTAATGATTAAATGCTCGAAAGGAGAAGGTTCATATAAATTCACAATTCTACCGTAATATACAAAAACGCATGAATCACAATACATTAATCATTTACAACTGAAAGATATCTGCAGTTAAATGTTTATATACATACACACACACACACACACACACACATACATATATATATATATATATATAT
>JAECUM010078341.1:0-10993 GCA_016617855.1 Megalonaias nervosa | reverse complement strand
ACATATATATATATATATATATATATATATATATATATATATATATATATATATATGTGGTTGAATACTAGAAGTGCCATAACAATATCTGGATACAATATGCATGACTGAGATTTTTCTTTTAATATTAGCTAAATCTTAATCTGAAACTTTTCCGAACGTCAACCTGAAACTTTTGGTATTTAAATGCAAAAAAGGTTGTTATTTCGTTTTTGTCTATAATGGAAGGATATCAAAATGGCTTAGTTGTTCTAGAATTCAAAATAAGAAAACGAGTTTGGGGCTTTATAATTCATATTATTATATTTTTCTCCTCATTATAAAACAACCTTAGTTTTTCCCATTATGTTCACATTCAAATGCTAAATCCGTACGTTTCTAACAGAAAAACGTGTGTCAGATGTGTTAATAATACGTTACCATTGTACTGGAGCAAATTTTTCAATCGATCTTTGTAGAACACATTTAGTTGGACACGTGTACGATTAATTAGATTTATGGAGACCTGCGCGCGTATAAATCGCCATAATGCACGCATTGGTACAGTCTCTGTCATGAGTTTAGCGATTTTTGATTAAGGCTACATTTGTTTAAATTGAACAGGAGGGGTCAACTTCTGATCGGTATGGAAAACTGTCATTTCTGAAAGTTACCAGGAATCAGTTGGGTAATCAATGTTTGTCAGGCGAACTGCATTGTTTTCAACCTAGTTCAGGCGGGAACTGTATTTCATCCGGATTGGTCACGCTCTGAAGGGGGCGTGGCTCCACATGAAAACTCTCGGTTTAAATGTGCTAGTAGCAAATTTGAAATCAGTCTACGCTTTTTCTCTGAAGAGAAACAAATGTAAGAAAAAGACTCCGAGTGATTTAAGAAGTAAATTCACTCGTAAAGTCATACAGGGGAAGCGATTGTCTGGAAAAATTGACAGACACGGTTCTGGAAGTGAAAGCTTGGAAACACAAGGTGAGATAGCTACGGGACGTCTCACGTATTACAAACCGAAAGTGGACACAAATTTGGAAGGAGTGAAAGAGGTGAGACACCTGAGAATTTGGAAAATAAAGGGAAAAGTGGAGAAGACCCATTCTTACCGGCACAAGGACGTCAAAAGGGATAGTCGCTGTGTAATTTGGGCTGAATCAAGACCATCAGGTTATGAAACTGTACAAAGCAGTGTTCGATTTCACTCGATTGATGATGAGATAATTCTATCACTTAACAGATCGGCTATTGGTATCATCATATTTGTATTTGAAATTCGTTGCATAAGTTAATTCAAAAAGAAAAAAAGTGTATCATTCAATCGTAATGCATTATTACTTTTGTTTATGAACTTTATTGTTATGAATTTTGATTAAACTTTGTCTTTATTTTTTTAACGGGGGCTCGTGTCTTTTGTTCTAAATACCTGCTCAGATCTTTATCTATTCCACCTGTAAATTTCACAATTTATATTGACATTTACTCGCTCCGGGCAAATTACACCGTCGGCGATCACCTCTAGATAACGAAAACCAAACCCATTACACCCACCCCAACAAAGGTGGGAGGGGAGTAATGACAACCATGAATGAAAACATGAGTTACCTAGAGTTCGAAATACATCAAGAGTGATTGTTTACTAATTCATCAATCTGGACGACTCATATTGTTAGGAGATACGAATAACCAGCTAAGTACTACTAGGGTTTTTGGGAGGGGATGGGTTGGGGGTGTTTCCTTTTTGCGATGAGATGGCTTGCAAATGCTTTAATCATACTTACTGAAAAGGAACGGGGAAAAAGCTATTAAAATTAAAGGAACAATTGTCAAAGTCAACGAAATCCAAAGGAGATAACTTATGTACAGTAACTGATGAAAGAAGTCAGATTGATTTGTTCTAACGCATAATCTACAACCATTACTAGCCTTAGTCATAAAGTAAATCAAAACTTCCATTCGGTATTCCATCGGTCTTCAATCTGTGTCCTGTCGAATCTAAAAATTGCACGACACTTACTTTTGAGAAATTTTACCAAATTTAAAAGGTTAAAATCAGATATTACATCCATATTGGTGATATCCCACTCTAAGTATCTGACACAAAATGGTGTCACCACTATTTAATGTTATTATTATTTTGTGTTACAGTAATTCTCTTACATGTTCCTAAGTGACACTCTCTGTTCGGAAAAATTAAAATCAAAAGCACTGATATAAGGAACTCAAGCAAGGAATAGATATCAATGTAGATCAAGACTACACAATAGCTAGATCTGTAATTATTTGTCATGGCAGTATTAGATTTACACAAGAAAACAACAATCAACCGCACAATAGAAATAGATTTCTCTTGTGACTTAATTTGTCACCGAATATTACTTGCGATCATATGTCTTTTAATGGAGAACGGACTAAAGGTTTCTAAAACTGTATACTCAACAAATCTATGATCATTATGCAAATACATTTCGAGGCTTTGTGTTTCAATATTTCGTAGTGTAATAGAACACAACAGTAGCATGCACACGAACTGATATGAAAGCATAAGTAAGCATTATCTTGCAGGATAGCGTGTTGGCCCTGATCATACTTGATCTCTAGCATTAAAATATTGACAAAATAAATGAAAACGAAACGAACGGCACAAAAACGCACACTCACAAACACTTATGTTGCCTTGCATACTCTACGTTTCAGCTGCGTTACCATTACATCATCACACTTACCCACAATGTGATACAAACGGAGGTGATGCACACACACATTCACACGCACACACACACAAACGCACACACAATACCTGTGTAATAAACTGGTTTCCTTTTTAAATGAGTAAATACAACACTTACCACTAAGAGTTACCCATGGTCGCCATACCGTGTTTCCGTGTGCTGCAAGTAAATTAAAGGATGTTTTCTTCAGCGTATGACTCGCATTCCGAAAATGTACATTTTGTTTTTGTATAGAGTAATAAATATAGATTTTCTTTGTAAAGGAAGCGCCCATAGTAGCATGCTTGTTTTTGGTAATCACAGAAATTAAAAAGAGCCATTCATAGCAAAACAGAAAAAAAGATCATTTCTGCGCTGTTTTAAAGAAGACGCAGGAATTGCGTTAACCTTCCAGTCTTGGACATTATGTGTAATGTCGCATAAATTCACCTGCACTCTTCGAGACAAAAATGTCAAACCTGGGAAATTTCCAGGGCTCGGTCTGTAGCTGTGCAGAACTGTTTTCAACCAGTTTATGAGCGTAGAGTTGGTGAGATGGAGATGTTTGACAAATGTGCTCGAGAATTGCTGTGTGCGGATGTCAACTCGAGTGTCAACAACGATCAGATATAGATATGTATGTATGTATGTATGTATGTATGTATGTATGTATGTATGTATGTATGCATGTATGTACGTACGTACGTACGTATGTATGTATGTATGTATCTATGTACCTATGTATGTATGTATGTATGTATGTATGTATGTATGTATGTATGTATGTATGTTTGTAACTCTTGAGCGTCGACAATCCAGATTATTCGCTTTTACTGATTACAACCGAGTTTCCCCGAACCTTGTACTTAATACAATGCACATGCATATAATATTGAAACTAATATGCTGATCATGAAGCCAGCAGAGATGAGTGTGACACGAATTGGAAACATGTTTAATCGAATATAATCTTGTTCTAATTTATGATTACAATTGTATGATGAATAAATAAAACAGTGTGATTAAGAATCGGGGATTCGGGTGGAGATATCGTTTATTATTACACATTATTGTCGCTAGTGCCATGATAATAATATTTAGTTTGACGTGGAGCAATATCCAACCAATCAAGCACGAGTAAAGACATAACAGTGCGTTGGAAAGCGTTTATGTATGACACTGTCTTTCCATATCCAGTATAAATATGTTTGTAGGCTGGGGGTCTTAATAGTTTTCTAATGGTAACATTGTGCTCAGTCCGCAAAGGATGGCGACCGGATTAGATGACAATATCAATTGCATTAAAACATAATTAACACTGGATCCATTCTTACATTTGCAGCTAGACTCTTTATATTACAGGTTTTATTGGAGAGTGGGATAAAACGGTTTTACATTCTAGTTTCAAATATTTTTCTAAATAAATCTTAACATTTTTATTCCTTATATGAGTAATAGGATGCCCATTCACTCAGTATAAAAACAACAAAATGAACGGTACAGTGTTGGTAAACAAAAATAATTACGTCACCGGGAAAAGTATGAGCTACGAAGATCAGTTCCAAAACCTACCGAGATTATAACGAAGATAAAGTAATATGCATTTCACCTATGCCTTGCATGATTTCTATTTCAAGATTTAAAAATTTATTCATGGAAGACATGTCTTCAAAGAAATCAATATATTATCCTTCATCAAAATCAGTTATTGCATTTTGTTGATCATCAAAATCAGTTATTGCATTTTGTTGAATGACAGCCTCCTTTTTCAATACTGTTATGATTTAATACTACTACTACTACTACTACTACTACTGCTACTACTACTACTACTACTACTGCTAGTGCTACTACTACTATTACTACTACTACTACTACTACTACTACTACTACTACTAATGATAATAATAATGATAATAATAATAATAATAATAATAATAATAAGAAGAAGAAGAAGAAGAAGAAGAAGAACTTTCTGAATATTTTGCGCGCACGTAAAAAGGAATGCTGGTTTTGCCAGCATAAATTATCAGCCATTGCATAAGAAAATATTGTGTTGACAATCCATTTCTAGGAAACATTATTTTGAGACAAGACAATGTACTTTTTCTTCTAATTTAAAATAGTCTTCCATCAAAGTTTTGATTACGTTTTAGCGTTTACAAATCATCAATGATGATTTCTGTGTGTATTTGATAGAATTGCAGGAAAATTGGAGGTATTAATTATACCTAAACTTATAACGAAGTCAAACTTAAATTTCTTTTAATTGCCTTTCATTTCCTCTATATTTTCATGAATACAATGTTGACACTTATTTCTTCAGCAATACTCCTTAGAACCTAATAACACGATAATGTTTGCACATGTATTCAAACGTTTCAGTATTAATTACTCCTTAAATTGTAATAAATATTTGAGACATTAACCTAGTTATTTTGCACTTGACATGGTATTTAATCATTATCACATACTGGTTCGTTTTGAACATTCATTAACAACATCAGAAAGTACGAATGTCGGTCTAGTATTTGCAAGCATCTACACAACCTAAAGGATAAGTCTCGTGAAAATCTTTCTTACCAGTTCCAGCTGGGTGCATCCAGAAAATGATATGTACAGACAGATTGATTAGCATAACCAATATCATCATTTTTCCCTTAATCGGTTTCACTGTGCTTATCTGTAGATTTCCTTTTCAAGCCATGCATTCGGTACGAATCATTCGTGAAAGACTGAATGAAAAACAAAATCGGAACAAAAAATTATATTTTGTTAAAACTTTTATACATAATAATATGCACAGCAGTGATATTTTCTGATACTAATAGAGAGATAAGCCATATATATTTGCACAGGTGAGGTCAATTTATGGGAATATTTACCACCATTATTTCTCTTAATTTCGCTCTATGCAAAGGAGTGAGTGATATATTTCTGAAATTGATACAGTGATAAGCTAAATATATTTTCACAGGTGTGGTCTCCTTATGGGTAAATTTACCATTTTTATTTTTCTTAATTTCACTTTCTGAACTGCTCATACTTCAGCAATGAACTACTGGTCCAATTACGGCGACAATAATTAACTGTTCTCTCTGGAACTAATTTAAAATGTGTGTCGAATTAATTATGCACGTCCTCTGCATGTATGGATAAACTATGTCTTATTGCGTCACAACACGCTTCCGTTGTATACAAGTTGAAACTTCGTCATTTTAAATCACAACTTTGACATTTCAATACTTTTACAATCGTCCCCTTTCTGCTAATCCTTAAAATCGGATACATAACATGCATATATTCTTTAATCGCCTCCTTTCTAATTCAAGTTCGTGTAGTAGGCCAATTGCGATAGACGCTGTTCATTTCAGTGATGCACAAAAATGAGTCTTTCGCAGTCTCTAAGCTAAACGACTTAGGAATTTCCTCTTTTATGAATTACTAAAGATGATCAAAATTGGCCTGATTATAAAAGGGGCGCTTGAGAAACTGTTAATAGAGAAAACTATATCCTGTTGATGAAATGATCTTATTAAAACAAATTTATAGATGAACACCGGTGCAAAAATTGAATATATTACGTTATATAGCTTGAGTTATAAATGCCGGGAGATGGCGAGACAGTTGAGTAAAATGTTAAAGTTTTATCACACGGTAATTTCCAATAAGGAGAATATACAGAAGCCACGTTCCTTCCCCCTATATCTCTCTGCCTCTCTCTCCCTCCCTCGATCTCGATCGAGTTCGATCCCCGCCCAGGTCAGCATGGGTGGTATCCCTAAAGCAGATACTTAGTTCTTCATTTCCTCGATACGATAAAACAAATGATATAAATGTTATTAAAACCCACACTACTGACAACACCAATTCTCTTTTTCTCCCCCTAGTACGCTACCTTAAGAAACTTCTACGCCGACAGCGTTTTTATGTGTCTGGTGTATGCTATTTAATCTTATTAATTCTTTGTTTGTTAGTTTTTTGTCCAAAGCAAAGCTCATTTTCTGCCTGACCTTACTCAGTGATTTTTTAAATAAAATCTGTAAACAACTAATAATATAGACTTTCTAATTATAACTAAGATTGTGTCTTATAAATATTTGGGACCTTCCAGAATGACATTTTCCATTAGGTAATAACTGTTTATTTATTAGAAAATGATAATTGTGACATGATGCCTAGTAGAAGACTATATAATCTTATTTATATAGAAATTGTTTACTCGTGCTATGAGATCTTGAGTTGGAATTATTTTCGTGTCAGGTATTTCATTTGGGCTGGAATTTATTTATTCAGATTATTTAGTCACGGGAGATACAAAGTGGATATAAAAATCAAAGATGATATTCTTGGAAATAGAGAGTTGAATTAATAACGAAATTTAAATGAGGATATATCCTTCGATTATATTATGATTCAGAAAAAGATTGTTGGCACATCACTAAGACAAAGGCTACCGCTGGCACATCAACACTTCCAGCGTTGGTTTTATTTAGGATTGCTACTAATGTTCCTTCGGAACTTTAATTACTAGGTCTTGTTTGATCATTCTAGGATTATTTGAGATTTATTTCGCAATAACGTAAGGAATTTGATACATGTCCCATTTTGTATTCTAGGAAAATAAATTAGTTTTTTAATTCGCCAAGTACCTCGCTTCTCACTCTTTACTATTATTTATTTTAATAGCATATTTAAGTAATACTATGAAGCAGTTGTCGCTTTAAAAGGGTTAAGTGTTTATCATTTGCTGTTTCAATGCAGGGCAAATGATCTAATGGTATTTGAGTCAAGATAACAAAAAGATTAAATTCATAACTTCAAAATAGTTTACCGTATTAAACTGATACTCGAAATTGGTAAGTTTATAAATATCGTCTCGCAGTTGGCTAGGTCATCTATACCTAATATCTAAAGTACTATCACTAAATCGTAACATAAAGTAAGTATGTAGACATTTCAGTTAATCCGTCATTAACATTAATTGCACGAAATTTTAGCTAGTCATATTTTCGCCTGATATTTTGGGGAAAGAGAGTATACTCAATGCGTCCTGCTGCATGTGACGCTGCTTTCTGAGGTTCCAGATTTGTCCTGGCATGTGTCCGGTAATGATATTCCAGTTGGGCATGCGCTGGACATTTTATAACAGTGCTTTTATGTAAACTTTTTGGCAATGTATCTTGGGATTTGTCTTTGCTTTATATCAGCATTGAAGTTTTATGTTTTGTACGCCTTTCTTGGAATAATACACATACCTGAATACATTTAACCTGGATTGTCTGGATGTGCCGTTGAACTTAGTACATACATGCATACACACAAGACACATTTTCTGGTCCAAATATATTCTGCTAATGCTCTTTACATTTAGGTAAGCGGCACTTAAATTGGTAGGAATTGTTGGTTCCACAGGTGACCAGAAGACGAGAGTATCCATTTGCTATATAACGTTCTCAGTTTGCAGCCAAATTAAAAACCTACATTTTATACAATCATGGTATAACTGTCAGTCGTTGTCGGGCTTAATTGCCCTGTGATTTGGTAACTAACAATTTATACCCTTATAGCATAGACAATAAAAATATAATCACTTATAATGGCAATTGATTTATTAATTTAGTCATTCTTTATATTTTTGTTGCAAATATTTTAATGTTTAGCCTCTTGCAACAATTAAAATAATTTTTACATAATAAGAGATCGGTGTTCATAGAAATAAACACCTCTCGACCAGATTTCACCTTTGTTATATTTACCAGTCAATGCAATCGCATTTATGAGCAGATAAACAGAACCTGAAAAGTCAAAGCTGTGTGGAATGATGCTCGATTAACATAAACCGTTTTTGTACTTTAAAAAGGACCTGCCAGCTAAAGCGAACGGTACTAAGGTGAATAAACTGGACATGTAAGCGAATTGCCTTATGGGAAATATTAGCAAAATACAAATTAAACAAACTATTATGTACCAAAGATAACATTAAGCCTATATTTCGCCTGACTATGTTGTTACGAACTCCAAAAAATGATCTGATATATGAAAGTCTTAAAGCAAAATAATATCGAAAAGACACAACATTATGGTTGCATTCCTTGAACAATTACATTCTATCAAGCAGATGTCTAAGTTAATGTCTCATGACATTGCGTTCTGTCACATAACATATATTATTTGTACCTACCTGCTTTACATTCCTATTTCGTAGCTCTTGCTGACCGGAACGTTGTGATGTTTTTTTTTTTATTTTTCCAAATATTTTGTTTACCCGCTGCTATTTAAACGATGTCACCTGATACGTTTGGATAGCAACTATCATAGTGTAAACAGTGTTACGAATGACAACAATACACAGGAATTAGACCTAGGCAGTCCATATGTGTATGTACCAATAATGTATTCACAGTGCACATGTTTATATCGTCGCAATAAGAGACAAACTTAATCATACCAAAAGTGAACCCCTATATATTTAAATAATTAAAGTCTAATCCTAAGATTTTTTATATGTCTCTACAAATCTTTAAAATAAGATAATTGCAAGAGATTTAGTCCTAAAAATCGATAAGCATTGAAAAGAACTTCATATGTTATTCATTTTTTTTTAAAATATGCGGCAATTCATTATGAAACCAAGCCAAACAAAATCTTCAAATATCGTCATAGTACAATATAAAACTCACTAGAGAAATGGAAACCCAACACTTACTGTAGTCAAACGTATTTAGTACTGCTTTAGACATTCACGAAAGTATACCAATGTTTTTCTCCGACAATCTTCAATTGTTTTCTCTTCTACTATTCTGACATTTATTTTAAGTGAATATAAATTTCTTCGATGTATCGAAGGTAAATAATACAATCTCACTAAGCATTAGTCTAAAAGAAGCAAATGACTACGTCTTTAAAGCATTTTACCTTTGTTTCCTTAGGCATCATTCAAAATTTTGCATACATCGCCAGTTCAAGGATTATGCGTCATGACCTGGGTCTGAAATCCAGATCTCTAAACAATAACTTGTCAATAGTAGATCTTGTGTTACACTGTCATGTGTAAACCAATATCAAGCCGCTTGATTACAAACTTCCCATGCCAAGATTTTAGCGTCAATTACTCTATTTCATCATCTAGATCAAGGGTGTATACAGCAAAATCGATGCAATATCCCACTATATTTGCGAAAGGGTCAAAAGAGATAAAGATAGTGGAACAAAAGAGTGTAAGCATTGTGCTGTTCTCCTTTTGGTGGGAGTAATATGTATTAATTTATTTTATGAGGTTAATCAATTGTTTTAAGTAATTTGTTTAATTCGAAAACCGGGCGCGATCTTTATTTTCCAGGCTGTAAGAATGGTAAGTGTCATAATTTCGATTAGCGAAACAAAAACCGTTGTATTAAAACTTATTAAGCCAGTTACAGAATTTATTTAAATTCATTTTTAATACATGGTCTCTTCTAATTAAATTTCCAAACCAAATTAATGAAGATACTAGCTAATAATTATCTGATTTTTGTTGCACAACTTTGTTGAGCAGATGGTAGTATAATATAGATGTATAGGTACCTGTCTATCATTCTTTTTTCTTCTTTCTTTCTTCTATTTAGATCTTTTGTTTCATACTTCCCTATCATTCAAACATATAGGATTCATATATATAGTAGTCAGGACTTACATGGCGAAGTTTCTACTGTTCTCTACACTAGGAACTTGCTCACTTGATCACGTTTGCATATTCCGTCATAAAAGATGCATGGAAAACAGACTGTGTTCGTAACAAAGGTAATTCTAAGATATTGTCTAGAAATCCAGAAAGACTACATGAACCTCAAAACTTCTTAAATATGGATGCTCATTATTTTGAATTCTAATGACCATTAAAGCCTCATCAGCTATTAGAACTATTAGCTTAAAGGTAAACCACAAACATAACTGTGGCCATATATAGCTTAAGTAATAATATGATCCAACTTGACATGTTTTTTGAATGTGGAATGTAGACTAGGAGTCTTGCTGGACGAAGAGCAGAAGTCACTTTGTGAATGGTTCCAAATGCGTGATAAATAGGGATAAAGCCCCAAATGCCATTTGAAATAAACTGGAGTCAAGGTTGTATATGTAATTGACTCTAATCAAAATTGTGATCATATACCAAATGTAGTAAAAAAAAATAAATCAGGTTATGACCTTACATAAAAATAAGACAATGGTTAAATTTGCGTGAGTCTCATGTAAATGATATTTACGAGATACTGAATTACGGGTTCAATGGAAAGTTGAGGGATGATGGTCGAATT